>JAWRVF010000479.1:0-267896 GCA_036785485.1 Physcomitrellopsis africana | reverse complement strand
GAAGTTTCTTATTTAGAAGTATATATAGAAGTCGAGGCTGAAGAGTTCTTCAGTCTCGACAACACATCTCTTGGAGCTCTAGCTCACCTCTCTAGTGTTGCTCTTGTACTCATCTGATCAATCTAGTTCTTGCCAGTTCTCTTTGAAATTCTTCTTTAGATTTATTCTTTGTATTCTGTGTCCGTGACAGTTTGTCGAGACTACTCTCATCTCAGATATTAGAGCTAGTCTTTCTTCTTAGAGTGTGGATTACCTCTCTTCTTGAAGGTATACTAGTGTTTTAGAGGTTGCGGATTACCCTCCTCTAAACTAATATCTCTCCCATTACAATATTGGAGTCTTATTCTTCCTGGAGAGAGTGGATTACCCCTCTTTTTGAAGGATTTTAGACGTTTTAGAGGTTGCAGAGTACCCTCCTCTAAACCAATATTTTCTTCTTCGTAGAATCAATTATTTTTCTCTTTTAGAATGGCTGGAGGTCAAGGGATTAGTATGACTGAAAGTTCAGAGTCTAAGTTGGACGCCATTATGAATGCCCTTGCTATGTTATCACAAAGAACTGCGGAGATTGAAGGAGCGTTTGCAAAACTTCATAATGATGGAGCATCTGGAGTAACACAATCTAGAATTCATCAACCTCAAGTTTCTGCACCAGAAGAAATAGCTTTGCCTGTAATTTGACAAGAACCACTAGTTCTACAACGAAAGGAGCCTCGAGTTAGCCTTCCAGATAAGTTTGATGGTACACACTCCAAGTTTCGAGGTTTTGTCAATCAAATCAGGTTAATAACAATTTTACAACTCGAACGCTATCCAACAGAGGAGTCACGTGTTGGACTGGTTGGAACCCTACTTACGGGGCAGGTTCTATCATGGTTTGCTCCTTTATTCGAGAAGGGATCATCAATTTTGAACAACTTCAAAACTTTTTTGGAAGCATTTGCGGAAGCATTTGGCGAGCATGACAAGGCTCGATGGACTATAACAAAGATTCGATCACTACGACAAGGGACACGCTCTGCATCAGTTTATGCATCAGACTTCAGACAATCAGCATGTGACATCAACTGGGATGAAGAAGCATTGACGAGTCAATTTTATTGGGGTTTGAGGGATGATGTGAAGGATTTGCTATTATCTCTTCCTGATCCACGAACGCTCAACGAAGCCATTAGCCAAGCTGTGAAGTGTGACAACCACCTATTTCAGCGTCGCCAAGACCAACGCTCAAGACAACATGTGACTCGTCACGCCTCAACCATGTCAGCAAGCAATTTGAATTCACATTTTGAGACGGACGACATCCAAATTGATGCGGTACGTGTCAAATCCCTCACTCCAAAAGAGAAGAAGCGGCGCATGGAGGAAGGACTATGCTTATATTGTGGTGAAGAAGGCCACAACGTTGGAAATTGCCCCAAGAAGCAGAATCAACGTATTGTCAAGACCAGAGGCACGTTTTTTCAGGAAAACAAAAATGCCCAGCCACAATAGGAACCGTGCGGCTGGACAGTCAAAAATCGCAACAACAATCAAGTTCCTCCCTCTCTGCCCAACCTGCCCTTTGTTTTACAATCCCTTCGTTTTTTGGTCCTCAGAAGCTTAAAACCTTAGCATTACTAGATTCAGGAGCATCCGCTTGTTTTTTAGATGAAGAATATGCTAAACATCATAAGATCTCTTTAGTACGGAAACCTAAACCTGTTTACGTAGAAGTCATAGATGGACGACCTTTACTGTCTGGTAGTGTCACTCATGAATCAAAACCTATAGAAATAGCATTTAAGGACCATAGTAGTTATATTATCTTCAACATTATAAAGACTCCGTCAAGTCCTATTATTCTTGGTCTTTCCTGGTTGGAAAAGTATAATCCAACCATAGATTGGAGGTTACGAAAGATAACATTTCCAATAGAACATTCTGAGAGTAAACCAGTTAAAAGACCCCGAATCAAAAAACCTTTATTTATTGGAGCAAGAGCATTTGTAAGATCGTGCAAGGAAGGTACACCGTTTTTCATTTATGCGACTCCAACCAGCGAAGAGAAGATTTCGACAACAAGTATATCAGAGCGATATAAAGATTTTCAAGATGTGTTTCAAAAGAAGAATGCTGATATGCTACCGGAGCACTGACCATATGATTGTGCCATAGACTTGCAAGAAGGAGCACAACCCCCTTTTGGCCCAATCTATAATTTATCGTAGATGGAGTTGGCAGAATTGCGGAAGTACATTGATGAGAATCTAGCCAAGAACTTCATTTGCCATTCGAAGTCACCAGCTGGAGCACCAATCTTATTTGTAAAAAAGAAAGATGGCTCGCTACGGATGTGCGTGGACTATCGAGGTCTCAACAAGGTAACAAAGAAGAATCGTTACCCGTTACCCTTGATATCTGGTCTTCTTGAACAACTTGGACGGGCAAGGATCTTTACAAAAATCGATCTAAGAAGAGCCTACAACCTTGTACAAATTAAAAAAGGAGACGAATCAAAGACAGCTTTCCGTACAAGGTATGGCCATTTCGAGTATAATGTCATGCCTTTTGGTCTTATCAATGCTCCGACAGTTTTTCAACATATGATGAATGACATCTTCTGGGAGCATCTTGACGATTTTGTTGTCATCTATCTGGATGATATTCTGATATTTTCTAAGAACAAAAAAGAGCATGAAAAGCATGTTTGTCTCGTCCTTGAAAAACTACGTGAGCGAGGACTCTATGCCAAATTGGAGAAGTGTTTATTTCACCAAACTGAGATGGGCTTTTTGGGATTCATCGCGACTACAGAAAGCTTGAAAATGGATCCCAAGAAAGTGGAAGCAATCGTGTCATGGGAGGTTCAGAAGATGATTAGAGATGTACAATATTTTCTTGGTTTTGCTAACTTCTATCGGATTTTTATTAAAAAATTTTCCCAAGTTGCTGCTTAACTCACTCGATTGATGTGTAAGGACAAGCTCGAATGGGGACTCCTAGCAGAGAAAGCATTTCAAGATCTTAAGATGGCGTTTACAACGGCTCCAATTTTGGTCCACCCGGATTTTGCAAAGGCCTTTTATTTGGAAATCGATGCTTCGGATTTTGCTTTGAGAGTCGTACTTTCACAGATGGATGCTGATGAAAAGCTCCATCCAGTTGCATTCTATTCTCAAAAGTTCTCTGCTGCTGAGATCAACTATGAGATCCATGATAAGGAGCTTCTTGCTATAGTGCATTCTTTCCAAGAGTGGCGTCACTTTCTCGAAGGAGTGGTGTCGAGGTAGAGAGAATTTGCCTTAAGAAAGCATTGGGCTTCTAGCTGTCACTAATTTCTCAATCAAGCTTCAAAAATGAGGAAAACTCAAAGTTTATATATATATATTTTTCCTTTTTGAGAAATTACATCAAATATATAAGCCTCAAGTAACTAACAACATCCAAAGTGTGATAAAATCCTCTAAAACCTTATATATCTTTATGTGGAAATTTTTCCAAACTTCAACATCTCATATCTCCTGATCCGACCGTCCAAACATAGTAAAAATTTACATGAAGTATTGATGAATTCTTATCAACCTCTACAACAATTTTCAACTGCAAAATCATTGCGGATCTTGAGATATCTTGAAAACCCTAACAATCGCTTCAAACCCTTGTCTTTATACACCCGCATACAAATTTCTTCATATCTCACAAACCATAAGCTCAAATTCC
Organism: Physcomitrellopsis africana; assembly: GCA_036785485.1. NCBI lineage: Eukaryota > Viridiplantae > Streptophyta > Bryopsida > Funariales > Funariaceae > Physcomitrellopsis > Physcomitrellopsis africana. The sequence continues at coordinate 264,194 of JAWRVF010000479.1, read as the reverse complement.
ATGAAATTTGTATGTATAGCTTTCTAACACAAAATTTTACATTCTCCAAGAAGTTTGAGCCAAAATTTCGTCTGAAAACTCAAGTTATGGTTCAAAGCATAACTATTAACAACACAGTGTGCTTACTACCTTGGAATTGGATGCGCTATCTTCAACTCTTCATATCTCCTTCGTCTAAACTCAAAACTTAAGAATTCCTTCATGACAAACGTAGATCTTGAAATCACCTTTTCAACCGCACCGTCCGATGTCCAAAAGCCTCCGTACAACTCCAAAAAATCTCAAAAGAGTGATAGTATGTATGAAATCCACTCTTTAACTTTGAACAAGTATAACTTCTTCACCCTAACTCCAAATTGCCTAAAATTTCCTTTCAAACTATACCCAAAACCCTAAACTTTACAACCCTACCTCTGAAATTGCGAATCCTCTTTTTGAAGTTGCCGAAAATCCCCTGTTAAGGTCGCGGGCAGCCTCCTCAAAGCCCATTGGGCATGGTATTCGACCAATAGGGATGAAGTTTCCTATTCCTTGCCTTCATCCAACCATGGCTTGATTTCATCCCTCCCAATTAGCCTCTTACTAGCTTAAATTTTCATCCTTAAGTCCCCACCTTCTCTTAAGGCTTCATACTAAACATTTAGATCTTATAATTTTTAAATACCATAACTAAAATAAGTAAAATAAAATAAAATAAAGTTTCTTTTATCAACCATTTTTAATTTAACTTACTAACCATTGTAACACACATCTAGATTCATAAACATATAATATATTTTAACTAATTTTTACATACTGTAAGTAATTATAGTACGACAGTGGCACATCCAGTAACCATATACACGGATCACAAGAATTTGGAATATTTCATGTTGGCTCGAATTTTAAATCAGCGTCAAGCTCGATGGAATATGTTGCTATACAGATTTGACTTTGTTATGACTTATCGACCTTGAAAGCAATAAGGAATATCTAACGCATTATCGAGGAGATCGTATCTTGCACCAAAGGTTGGAGAGGCAACATTCGACCAACAGTGTACGACGCTATTGAAGCTAGAATAATTCCGACTTCACGCTGCCATTGTATCAATCGATGCTGACTTCCTCAATCAAATACGTACCGCGACCATTGAAGATTCAATAGCAGTTGATATCAAGCAACGTGCCAATAATGACAAGTTCAAAGTGGAGGAAGATCTTTTATACTTCGAGGAGTGGTTGTATATTCCGAAAGGACCAGTACGGCTCCGAGTTCTTCAATCTCGTCACGATTTTCCAACTGCGGGACATTTTGGATTCAACAAGACCTTGGAACTTATTTCTCCAGATTTCTGGTGGCCCCAAATGTTGAAGGATGTGAAAGATTTTGTCCTCACTTGCGACATCTGTTCAAGATCTAAAAATCCTCGACATCGCCCTTACGGACTTTTACAGCCATTGCCAATTCCACGGCGATCATGGTCTTCACTTTCCATGGACTTTATTACAGACCTGCCACCATCGAATTCTTTCGATAACATTTTTGTTGTGGTAGATCGACTTACAAAGATGGCGCACTTTGTCCCTTGTAAGAAGACATCATCAAGTGAAGATACAGCAAGGCTCTTTCTTGATAATGTGTATCGATATCATGGTCTACCAAATGATATCGTGTCGGATCGAGGAACTCAATTTGTATCAAAGTTCTGGAGAACTCTTTTTAAAATATTGAAGGTGGATATCAAGCTTTCTTCAGCTTTCCATCCTCAAACTGACGGCCAAACAGAACGGGTGAATCAAGTTTTGGAACAGTATCTAAGATGCAGCATCAACTATCAGCAAGATGATTGGGCCGCATATCTATCGTTAGCCAAGTTTGCATATAACAACACCTTGCACGCGTCAACTCAACAAACACCATTCTTTTCTAACTATGGATACCATCCAAAGCTTGATTTGTTAAGTCTGTCAACGAATAATAATCCAGCAACTGAAGGATTTGTGAAGCAGCTATCAGAGCTTCAAACTATGTTAAAGGTGCAATTGCACTCTGCTCAAGAGTCTTATAAGACATCCGCAGATAAACTTCGAAATCAAGCACCTATTTTCAAAACTGGAGATAAAGTATGGCTACTTCGACGGAATATCAAGACCAAGCGGCCGTGTGATAAGTTGGACTACCGGAGGTTGGAACCATTTGTCATCTTGAAGCAAATCAATCCAGTGGCGTACTGTCTGGAGTTACCAGCTGTTATGAAGGTACATCCAGTCTTTCATATTTCTTTGTTGGAGATTTATCGAGAATCGTCTTTTCATGGAAGAGTGTAAAGTTCGCCACCTAGTATCAAAATCGAGAACCACGAGGAATACGAGGTAGAAAAGGTGCTAGATTCGCGGCGTAAATGGAGAAAATTAGAGTATTTTGTACATTGGAGAGGCTACGATATCAATGAGCGAACATGGGAGCCGGCCAAAAATCTCGCCAATGCGCCGTAAAAGGTACAAGAGTTTCATCAATAATATCCTCAGAAATCTAAGCCGGTTCGAGGATAACTTCTTTTTGAAGCTTGCTCATCTAGTAACATAATAGGAGGGGAGAACACTATCAAAATTCATAGTTGATGTGGTTATTTTCTCCAAGATAGAGTAGATCTTTTTTGATAGCCATAGTTTGGTCTTTTGACATGGATAGCCAAGAGATAGATACCATGCCAATCATATCATCTCAACCTACTAGCTCACAAAGGCGACCTCGAGATGAAGAACCACCTGCACCACGACGACAACGGAGGATACCAAGTAACTGATCATTGGTGATTGTATTTGAAGTCGAGCCTGCTTACAATGGTCAGCCAGAAGGTATATTTGCAGGACAGTTCCACAATGAGGACACGAAAGTTCATGCTTGGTCAGAAGTTGAGGGCGTGGGCCACTACCGTTGGCTTCAAGGACCGATGAACCACTTGCCTCGTGAAAGACAATTGGAATTCATAGCAGACGTTATGCGACAGATCTTCATTTTTTTGCGTTGGTATTGACTGACAACAACATTGCTTCTCGGAGACCTCGAAGCTAAAGGAGGGGGTGATGTTAGGGACATAGTCTTAGAACCTTCTAGAAATTAGAACATTCTAGAAGCAAGTCCCTGGAACCTTCTAGAAGTTTCCATTAGCAGTTAGTGGAAGTTTTTTGAGAAGCTTCCTAGTTAGTAGAAATTGCTTGAGAAGCTTCTTAGCTAGTAGAAGTTGCTTGAGAAGCTTCCTAATTCATGGAAGCTGCTTGAGAAGCTTCCTAAGTTGTTGGAAATCGCTCAAGAAGTTTCTTATTTAGAAGTATATATAGGAGTCGAGGCTGAAGAGTTCTTTAGTCTCGACAACACATCTCTTGGAGCTCTAGCTCACCTCTCTGGTGTTGCTCTTGTACTCATCTGATCAATCTAGTTCTTGCCAATTCTCTTTGAAATTCTTCTTTAGATTTCCTCTTTGTATTCTATGTCCGTGACAGATGTAAGATGATTGTCGTCCAAGATTATATTGGTAATTTTTTGGATTTGAATAAAACTGACTAGTTTGCCTCTATTGATTGCATTGAATACACCACAACCTTGAAGTATGTCTATATCAGATTCTATGGGAGGTGGGACTTGGTTTGGATTTCGACTCTTGATTAATAAGGTTATCTGTTCTTATATAGTTTTTATTTCTTGTGTCAACTTATTCTAGAATCTCTTTTGACTTTGAAAGACTTCATTTTTAAATTCTTCCTTCTACTTATTTTTATTCTTTGAAAATATCAATTCTGGAAGGCTAGGTGATAATCTAACCTCTAATGATGTAGAATAATAATTTATAGGTTGGAATTGATTTTTTATAATTTCAAAAGGATGTCCTTGAAACTTATCCATATTTTGAACATAAATTGGTATTAAACTTAGAATTCTATGGTCATCCTTCCTCCACATCATCTCTTGTTGTTTGTCAATGTCTTCAATCATTCATGCTATTATTTTGGCATCCTTTAGGTTTTTTGGCCTTCCTTTGAAAATTTCTTTAATCATACCCTCCTTGTTGAATCCTTGGATAAAAAAATAAATAAAAATATCGTCCGTGAGAAGGATTCCTACAAATCAATTCACTACTGATTCAAATTGCTAAATGGATTCTTCAATCTCCTCCTCTTTTTCTTGTCTTAAAGAAAAAAAGATTGTAAGGACATTATTTTGTTATATTTCTAGTCTAAACTTCTCTAGGAAAGCTCTCATAAGCATGTCTCAATTTTTAAAGATTTGGGTGGGATGGTTTCTATACCATTTATAAGTTCCATCTTTTAATATGCTAAAAAACCACACAAGATAATATCCAGGATTGGTTATCAAACATGTTGTGAGAAGTTCCATGAATCTCTCCACATATGTTGTTAGGCCGTCATCCCTAGTTCCTTTAAAGATTGAAAGATTGTGAGGCATAGAAGTTGCTTGTAATCTTTGTGGACTTACAGTGGACAAATCCCTTGGCTGGACCAAGGGATTTATAGGTATAGAATTGGGAGAGGCTTTCCTATCACGATCCATTGAAAGAGAACTAGATCTTGGCTCTTCTCTTTCTTGATTTACTTCTCTAATAAGATTAAAGGATTCTAAATCTACTCTATCTTCTTCTACTACTTCATTAAGGTTTAGTTCCAATAGATTGAGTACAAATATGTCTTGTGATGTTGTAAGTGTGTCTTAGTTGTCCAATCATTGGATCTCAATTCTTCTAAATTTTGGAATAGAATTTTTAAAGAATTTTTTTAGATTTTTTATAAGTAGAATTATTTTAGGTTGTCTAGATCTACTAGAATAATGCATCTAGTATGACTATAGACATAAAATTCACCTAGACTCATAATTTTAACATATCAGTCTCTAAAAAAATTAATATAAAAAGTATTTTTATTATCCACTTACAACCCACTTAAAATATCTTCCAACAGGGAAGGGAAACAAAATAGAAGCAAGTAAAGAAAGAATGATTGCTTGAGTATCACCTCAAGTAATAATTTTCTCACTTTTACTTACTATATAATACAACCTTATGTGGAAGTGACCTTAATCAACAATAATGTGAAAAAAAATTCTCTACTAAGATGGCAAGGAGTCCAAGTTTTTTTTTTTTTTTTTTTATTTCTAAACACAAAAGTTGTTAGAAAATTATCCACTACAACGGTCTACAATAAAGATTATATTACAAAAAAAAAAAAATTGCAATCAATTCATACCACCTTGAAAGAAAACTCACCTTGTTGCATCTCTAGTCAACTTGATACTTGTTAATGAAGGCCAATAAATATTTAATGTCCCCCTACTTGATCCGAGCTAAATGTTACAGTAAAGATTAGGATATAAAACTAATAGGTTAACGGTTCTATCTACCTCTCATGCCCATGTTTACAACAAAAATAGAAGACTTACCTCTCTAACGTCTTCTTTTTAGATTCTATCCTCCAACTCCTAGCTCTTGCTCCTTGCTTTTACGTATATTTGTTAAACTTAAAAGAATTAAAAAAAGTTAAGAAGAGCCAAGAAACTTACTTGAAACCTAGCTTCTTAGTGCCACTTCTTATATTGTATCTTCCACTCTTCAATCCACAACTTGTATTAGTTTAATAAAATGAAAATTCAACTAAATTAATTAATTAAAGACTTATCTTAGAAGCATGGTGTCTTGAATGATTGTTCTTTTTTTTTTTTTTTTTTTTTTTTGTATTGTAAGTGAAGTAACTTAGTTAATCTACTATTGGAGAACTTTTTCTATTCTAGTCTTGTGAAGAGATGGAATATGGCAGGTGGAGAGGGTGATTAAATCCCTCTACTACTAGAGAAAGGCCACCTATGAGAAGATTTACAAGGATAATATAAAATATTGCTTATTTAAATAACCAATCCTTTGTCCCTTATAAAAAGATGGGATATGAGAGGTAGAGAGGGTGATTAAATCCCTCAACCACTAGAGATGGGCCCTCAACAAAAAACTCACAAGCAGAGAAGTGATGAAACCTTTGAAGATGAACTCCACTCCAAAAATCGCCACAATTTAAATATTGATGAAAGGTCAATGAAAATTGCACCACTATAAGCTTATCCTTTAAGTATTTTTATTCAAAGTAAATTCAATTGAAAATAGTCAATAGGCACTAAGAAATGCCTTTTCAAACAAGGAGTATACAAAATTTATCAAGGGAGTAAACCCCCTTCTAACTAAAAACTTCACTAAAAATTTAATTTTTGTCCAAATAAAATGTATAATAACTCTTTAGATAGTTAATAATAAGATAAAAAAATTCACTACAATTCAAAGTCAAATAAAAAATACAATAAAACTGATTGATGAAAATCTGAGAGCAAATCGTTCTTGGGAGCAAACTTCCAAAACGATGGACCCTCTTCGAATCAAAAATTCACCAAAAATTCAATTTCGATCCAAATCAAACATAAAAAAATACTTTAGGAAGCTAACAATAGGATACATTATTTAAAAATATTTCAAAATCAACTAACAAATATATAAGAACTAATTGATGAAAACTCAAGAGCAAGTTACTCTTGGGGGCAAACATTCAAGGTAATCAAACCTCTTCTAATAAAAAATTCACTAAAAATTAAAATTTGATCTAAATCAAGTATGTGATTATTTTTTAGAAAGCTAAAAACAAGATATATAATTAGTTTTTCTATATTTTTTAATTGATCTTTTTTTTATTTTTTTATTTTTTATTTTGACAATAGATGATAAAAGCTTTGTTTACAATAATAATGAAAAAAGGTAGAAAACTTACCAATGATGATGGATAGGATTGAAATGCTCACTCAAAAGCCCTTAAAAGGGATCAACCACCATTAATTCACTCCACAATCACCCACATAATTAGAAGCACCACCTCCCGGCAAACGCACCAAAATGTGAAGGTAAATTTTCATCCTTCAATCCAAATTATAAGGTGGCATCACTTAAGAGTTACTTATAATTGGTGGTATAAAGTGAACGAGCAAATAATAAGTACAACAAGAATAACAACCACAAAACAAGAAAAGTATAGGATATTAAGTAAGTACACAATTCAAAATTATATCACAATTTATTCATTATATTTTTATCTAATAAAAAATAAAAATAAAAAATAAAAATTATATTTTTACTTAAATAATGTTTTTATCTTTCTAATGGTATAAAAAATATATAAATCCGAATTACTATAAGTAGATATGGTTATCCAAAGATACAAGGTAAATAATAGAAAAGTTAAGTGGAAAAGTTTTATCTCAAGGATAACTTGTTAAAGAGATCATGAATTTAAATCTCACCAAGGCTCACAAGTAGTATATAAGGGTGTCCTAGAGGGGCCACGAGGCCTTAATCTTATCCTTCTATCTACATCCAAGGTGCCACAACTCAAATGGGACTTGTGCACCTCCCTTCCTATAAGGACTATATCAATTGTTGGTCCTCTTATTTTCTGTTAGTAAAACTCATTTTTTTTTTGTACTTTTGACTTCACCATGGTGTTCAAAAACACCCAATTAACCTAAAAACCTTATATGGCCTTCAAATCTTATTCCAATTCTTCATAATGGCTTCCAAGGTGATAAAATTAATTTTTACCAAAGTCTTCAAAATTGTTCTAAAAATTCCTAAAAAATTATAAATAAATTGTAAATAAATTCTAAATAAATTCTAAAAATTTCTATAATATTTTTAAAATAATGATATCAATCAAAAACTATTTTATTCAACCTTAGTGATTTTTTATAATAATAAAATAAATTTAAATCTATTAAAAATCCTATTTTTTACATAAATAACTATAAAGACATGAGATTTCTTTCTCATGCTTCTTCTATCTACTAAGTAATATTTATATATTTTTAATAAATGATATATGAAGATAGAAGGCCAATATAGATATTGGTTTCAATAGCTAAATACTAATTCTTATAATTAAAAAAAATATTAAATTAATTAAGATAATTACCTCTAAGACTTATTAGGATCCTATTTCTTTTTCATTAATATTATTCTCCTTCATTTAGCATCATTTAAACACATCTTTACTTTATAATTTTAATTTTGGTATTCTAAATGCATTCTTTTATCCTAAAACAATTAATGAGTCAATTTGATGATTTACACCATCTAAGCTTCGAACAAACTAGTGCATTTTTTACAGCCTTTAATTAAGCAAAGTGAGGACAATACATTTCAATGCCAAGTACAACCTTAGTTGGAGCCATTAGGAGCAAGACCCAACCATTTAAGTCTCAATTCCAATGCTTGAATTTTAGTGATATTGCTTGAGCTTGAAAAAATGAATCCTTTTAGTTTTGAAATCTTGTATGGAGAATGTTTTAAATGCTGCAATATAGATCAGATCCTTGAATGGAATATTTCAACAATGGAGGTACTAGCTCAAGATCATAGGCAATTTCTTTGGAGACCAATAGAATCCATTGCCCAAGAATAGAGAACATAATATATAACTTTATTAGTGTAGCGTATTCTAGATTTCTTACGTATGTAATAAGATCAAGCTCCTTTTGGAACTTGTTGTTAGAAAAGGTGGTGATGTTAAGGACATACACTTTGGAAGTTCACAAAATCTTCTAGAATATTCTAGAAGCTTCTTAATTTAGTGAAAGTCAGTTGAGAAGCTTCTTAGTTGGTGAGAGTCAGTTGAAAAGTTTCCTAATTAGTAGAAGGAGCTCAAGAAGCTTTCTAATTAGTAGAAAGAGCTCAAGAAGCTTCCCAATTGATAGAAGTTGCTTGAAAAGCTTCTTAATTTTATGGAAGCCGCTCAACAAGTATTCTAAACAAGAGTATATATTGGATTAAAGGTGAAAAATTCTTCACTCTTGACAATACATCTTTTAGAATTCTAACTCATCTTTCTTGGTGTTGTTCATATATTCATTTAGTTAATTCAAGTTTTTATTAATTTCTTCTAGAAATCTTATTTTAATTTAAGTCTCTTATTTTATATTCTGATGTTCTTGATAAAAAAAATATTCTTTCCAATCTCAATTGATGATCTTTAATTATTTTTTGTATGTGCAAGTTATATTCAAAAGTGTGACAACAGATATAATTTTGACACCTTAACTTTGATCACCTATATGTCCTTCATAAAAAATCCAAATCACACAAAATTTGTACCAAAACCATATCTAAAAATCCAAACTTGCTGACCTCAGCCTTTGATATGCAAATCTCTTTGAAAAACAAACCCTAATTCCTAATAAGCCCTTAGGCAGCCTCCTTGAAGTTGATTGGACATGACTTTTGGCCAATAGGAATAGAGACTTCTATCATCTATCTCCATTCATTCACATAGATGGCCTAACTACTCCCTTTTATACTAAAAATTCCTTTCTAATTTTTTTTCTAATAAGATTTACATAATATGTGTTCTAAATACCAAATAAAAGAAGTAAATAAGATCTCAAGGGTCACTAATATCTAATATAGGTGATTCAAGATATATAAAAGTTGTTATTAATATAAAATCAACCTCAAAATTACTATGAAAAAAATAAGATTGTATAAATTCGAATAATAGTTCTTTTAAAAAAAATTCTAAACTAACAACCTAATTATATTTTATAATTAATAAAAATCTATTGATATGGCTTTTACTTAGCTATATAATAAATTATATATTAAATATATATGTATAGTATTTTCACATGGTAGTCGAACCACAATACAAAATTGACTAAAATTTGGATTATTTACATGAATACACAAATAACGCCAAAAAATGTGAGTTAGAATTCTAAAAGATGCATTATTAAGATTGAATAATTCTTCAACCTCAACTCCAATGTATATCCTTATTTAGGAAGCTTTTTGAGTAGCTTCTACCAACTTAGAAGCTTCTCCAGCTGCTTCTACTAATTGTAAAGCTTTTCAAGCTACTTCAAGAAATCAGAAAGCTTTTTGAGCTACTTCCACTAGCTAGAAAGCTTCCTAAGTGACTTCTACTAATTTGAAAGCTCTAAGAATATTTTAGAAGATTTTATGAACTTTTGAATTGTATGTCGCTAATATCTTCCACAGACCTCTTTGATATACCTCTAAAATTTCTTGATATTTTTTCCTTTGACCAAGCATAGTATCATATGAATCCTAACTATCTAAATATAATTTGTAAGTATGTTGATTGATTCTTTATCATTCTATTTATTAAACTTATAAATTAAGTTATTTGATTATTTCTAATTATTGTTCTTTTAAGAAAAATTGATAAAATTTATATTTGTATAAATTTATGTTGCTTTGATGGCACTATTTGCAAGAATCTGTATTCACTTTTATTTTTAAAAGTTGTCAATTACAAAAAATATTCATTCTTTGATGGATTTTCCAACTACCATTAAATCAAGTTATAATTGTAAGACTAATAGAAGATTACATTCATTACCAAATAAGATGTAAATTTATATATCTATTCTTTGATAACTTAAATATCTACAACTTTGTAAGCACACATCTTGTCATGTTAGATCTTTATTTCCAAAAATATTAAAAATTTGGATTAAATCTCAACTTGGACAAATATACCTTTATGATATATTATGGATTGATCTTCATTTATATTATTTTTAAGGACAAAAAAATTTCAAGATCTCCAAAAGATTTAAGTCTTAGTCAATATGACACCTTTGAAAAATGTCAAAGGCATTCAAATCTTTAATAATATTATCTAATTCAATCAAACTTACATCCACAACTATATTTTAGAATCATGGCATCCATTACTCATCTTACTAGAAAAGATATTTCCTTTAAATAGTTAAAATATTAACAAATGGTCTTTAATACTATAAAAATATTTTATATAAATACCTCCATTGTTATCTATGTCTATTAGGATTTTAAGTTCTACCTCTACAAGGATGCATTAGATATTGCCCTTAGGATAGTACTAGCCTAAAATCCTACTAGCAACTATAATTAATCCATAGCTTATGCTTCCTATCTTTTATCATTTGTAAAAAAGAATTATTTGACTACAAAAAAAAAAGCCTTGACTATAATTTATGCAGTTTAAAAAATTTTCTATTATTTATTTTAAAATTATTTTATTTTTTATGTTAATCGCACATCATTGAATAAATCCTAATTAATTTTTGTTGAAAAAGAAGAGCCATCTTATTAATTGTTTAAATACTTAGAATTAATAAGATGGCTCTTCTTTTTCTTGAAGTTTAATTTTATTATCATTTATAATTCCAACAAAAATTACAGTGCTGCTAATGCTTTATCTTACAATATCTTTGAGGATCCATATTTATCTAATTTGAAAAATAACCTACTTGATGCAAACTTGTTCTCTATAAATTTAAATTTGTTACATTCTATCTTAGAATATCTCTAAGTGAGAATATTTTTATTCACTATGATATGTAAGGAATTCAAATACACTATATATTGTATAATTCTATTCTCCTTACAAAGCAATTCTTCTATTGCAAAAAGTTTTTTTTGAATCTTAACAATGCATCATAATTTCTACGCTTTATAATTGCTCAAGAGACGGCTGCTTCTTATGAGAAACTATTTTATGTAAGGTTCTTATTGCCAAATATTGGTGGCCAACAAAACACACTTATATCTTGATATATTATAAATCTTATGACGATTGTTAATACTTAGAAAATCTTATCAAAGCAATTTCTACTAAATTTCTTATTTCTCTTTCTACCAAATCATTATAAAAATAAAAACTAGATTTTATTAGACTATTACTAAAATGGCCCAAAGTGATTGCAAATATATCTTTATTGCAACAATTTACACAACTAAGTAGACTAAGACTAAAGCTCTTTGAGAAAATACTACCTTAAATGACTATTGTCCTATTATATGAATTCTAGCTTAATAATGAATTGGACATCTTGTTGTAGAAGATATTTATCTAAATTCTAAAATTCTTTTGATAATCCAAAAAAATTAAATGAAATATTTAAAAATACCCATCTTAAAAATCTTAATCCTAATCAATTTTAAATTATATCAACTCTCAATCTCAAATCCAAATAATCTTAAATAACCTAAAAAAAATCCTTAAAAAATTCTTATCAAATCCTGAATAAATATTTAAAAAATTTCAAAAAATATTACATTAATTTCAATAAATCTTAAATTTTTTTAAAAAAATCCTAAACAAATTCCAAGCAAATCCTAAATAAACTTGAAGTATAAAATAACAACTTCAACAAGCTATAATTTTTTTGTTTTTTTATTTTTTTTGCTTTAAATTTTGTATGATTTTGAATTTTTTAGTAAAAAATATACACAAAAAATTTAAAAATGATCATTTTTAAAAATTTGTTTAAAAAAAATATCTAGCAATTTTTTTCTCCAACATTGATGTCAAAATTCTAACAGTAAGATCTCCTCTATCTAATATTAATTTTTGCTTAAACTTGGTATAAGTCTTATTCATGGCTTTATAAAAAAAGTTGAATATTTTTTTATAAAAAGAACATAAAATATTAAAATATTTTTTTATTCCCAATCTATTAGCTATAATTTCAAAAAAAAATCTTTATTAATCTTTTTTTTAAATCTATATATATATATATATATATATATATATATATAAATCTTCATCTATTCTTTTATCTTATAATTATATTATAATATAATATTGTTCAATTTTTATATAAATACATCGTTACTTATTGTTATTATTCCATCCATATTGTCAATGATATAGGCATATATTTCATGAATATAGTTATTTAGAGCATAATTTATCATTTTTTTTTTTTGTTACAAGACTTCAAAATCTTATCATCCATAAGACAATGGTCAGAGTAAATTAATAAATAAAATTTGCATTGTCATTTTTCAAAAGATGGTTACTAAAAAGCTCACTATATGAAATCAATATCTTTCTACTATTCTCTTTGTATATTGGACAGTTTTTAAAATCTCAACAAGCCATATTCCATTCAAATCTACATATAGCTTCATTCTATTAATACTTATAAAATATTTATTTTTAATAAAAAATTGACTTCAATTTCTTTAAAATTTTTTATCCATCTTCTTATAGTTTGATTTAATAACTTCAAGTTATTAGATAAAAAATAAATTCATACACAATACTAATTTAGTATCTACCAATGAAATTGCACTAAAAAATCTTTGCCAAACTCTGTCCACCACTATCATATAGGTAATTTTGTCTTATAGTTCTTCAAGTTTGCAAATTTTTATAATAATGAACTTCAAAGAAAATAATATAGCTAGTATTAAATTTAATAAATGCTACCTGATAATACTATCTTATTAGTAGCTATTCAATTCTTTGATCTAAATTCTACCATTGTCAATATAAATAAATTCAAATCATATTGTTTTCCAAATAACTTTCTTATGATACTTGGAACAAATATCATAATTGTCAAAAAGCTTTTTTATACATCAATTATTTTGAATTTTATTCTTTTTATATTTCTAAAAATAGGACCAATTTCTATCCATAATAAATTATAATAATAATAATTTTTTCTTTTTATAAATAATATTCAATTGTCATTTTTTTTATTTCTTTATTTTAATAGTTGATACCAAATAATCAACTTTTTACATCCCATCCAACCTAAATTGCTATATGAGATGCCATTTAATAGTTTCAAGGCACATTTTGTCTCTATATGATATAACACTTTCAAACTTATTTTTTTTTTATTTCTTCTTTTTTTGCTACTTCTCCTCAACTATAGTTACTATCAAACTTGAATAGATTGCATTGTCAATGCAAGAATATTAAAAGATCAATATCACAATATTTTATATAAAAAATATTGTTGTATTGTAATATGGCTATAGGATGAAAGAATAAAAGAAGACAAATACTATAGAGGAGTTTAATTGAAGACTTAATAATAAAACTATTTTCAAAAGTATAAATAAAAAATAGAAAGGTAGTAAAAATATTTATTGTTAATATTGCCAAAGATACAAGAATACAAAATAAGAGACTTAAATTAGTAAGAGGTTTTAAAAAGAAATTGACAATGATCTGAATTATCTAAATGAGTATATAAAGAATACTAAGAAAGATGAGCTAGAATTCTAAAAGATGGATCGTCAAGATTGAAGAATTCTTTAGCTTTAACTCTAATATATATTCTTATCTACAAAGCTTCTTGAGTAGCTTCTATCAAACTAAAAAGCTTCTTGAGTAGCTTTCATTAACTATGAAGCTTCTCAAGTTACTTCCACCAACTAGGAAGTTTTTTAAATAACTTCCACTAACTAAAAAATCTCTAAAATATTCTAGAAGGTTCTATGAACTTCTAAAGTATATATTCCTAATATTATTCCTTTCTCTAGCGACGAATTCCAAGAGGAGCTTATACCTTCAAATATCTTTTTATATATATACAAAAATCAAGAATACGTTGTATTAATGAAGCTATGTATTTTGATCTCCATTCTTAGGCAATATGTTCTACTAGTCCTTGAAAAAATTATGTATGGCCTTGAAATAGTACTTCTATTATTAAAACGTTCTATCCAAGGATCTGATTTTAATTGTGGCATTTAAAACATCTTCCAAATAAGATCTTAGATTTAAGAAGATTCACCTTTCTAAGCTCAAGCAATATTATTAAAGCTCAAGTATTAAAATTAAGACTTGTATAGTTGATTTTTGCTCCTAATGGCTCTAATCGTGATTATACTTGGCACTAAAATATATTGACATTATTTTTTTCAATCAAAGGTTATAAAAATTGCATTGATTTGTTTGAAACTTGCGTAGTAAGTGGATCTTTTGAATCTTGTTCTAATAAATCTCTCAACATTTGAAGGTTTGATGTGGTGATTGACTTCTTTTTATAACCCTATTCTATCTTGGAATAGATGACTATATACTAATGAAGGCTTTGGTTTTATTCTCCCCCTTTTATAGATATTTCTCAAATCCAATCTTCATTAAGAAGTTATCATCAAATACGTTTGGATTTGTGGAAATAAAATCAATGAAATTTATATACCTTTTGAAGCACATTGATGAGATTTTTGGCCAGTTCTTGTGTATGTTTATTGATATCATAGTTGTATTAATAAAATAAAATATTCTACTGTTTAATATATGTTTAATGTCCATCTTTAATATTTCAAAAAGACATCTCCAAAACTTAGATATTAATTGAGATCCTTAATTAGATATGATGTCATCTGATAGGCTACAATATTGATATATATATATATATATATATATATTTATATATATTATCAAAAAAGAGTCTTGCCATTTTTTTACGAGAATCAATCTTCTTATAAAGAATAAAATAAGTCATCTTTATAGATTGACCAATCACAACAAGGATATTATCTAATGAATTGGATGGTCGTAGATGTGTGATGAAATTCATCAAGATAAAAGATTATGATCATCTTAGAATAGGCAAGGGCTATAAGAGTCTATAAGAGTGATGTTAAAGATTCTTAGACCTTAAATAGATGTCATAAGAGAGTACAAAGTCCTTCACAGCCTTTTATATTTAAAACCACCAAAAATCTCAAGAAATAAGTTTAAAGGTCTTGTTAAATCCAAAGTATTTTATAATTGGAAAGTCATGGAAAAATTGAAGAATATGCAGTTATATTGGATTTTTTGAGATATACAAATGTTCTTCAAAATATAAAAGATATTCTTCAAGCTTGAACTTGTCAACATTTTTATTGAGACAACACTTGATATTAAAAGCCAAAGTATTATTAGTAGTTGCAACATACACCTCATCAAAGAAATTAGAATTAATAGGTACTGATGTAATAGTGGAATAAAGGTGAAATTACTTTGGCTTCAACAAAGTTGCATATTATTGATCAAATGTTGCCTTTTCTATCCTTGATATAAAATATGATTTCTTTGATAAAGTATTAAATAACCCTGATTGCTTTCTAAGTTGATAAATAATAACAAAGTTAAATCAAGATAATAACATATTCTATTGAATTTGACAGCAATTAAGAATATGAGTTGATATAAAATATTCTAGGTTCTTATGATTTGTATATACAATTATAGGATATATTACTCTTTTAAAAAAATGATGTTGTATTATGTGAAGTCTTATTTGAGAATGCACCAAGCACATGGCTATAGAAGATAAAAAAAAAATTATAACAACAAGTCCTAACACCTTTAATAAAATTATATATAAATTATAATTAAAGAATAACAAGTATATTCAACCATTAAAGAAGTTCAATTAGATTTTTAATTAATTATAAAAGAAATACAAAGAAATCCTAAATAACTTCTAAAAAGATCATAAAAAAATTTAAAAAGAACTTTTAAAGAAATATTAATATAAAAATCTAAAAAAAATATTAAAATAGATTTTTTTAAAAAATATTAGAAATAAAAATTATGATCAAATTCTAATCAAATTTTAGTCAAATCCTAGTCAAATCCTATCAAATTCTAAACAAATTTTAATCAAATCCTAATCAAATTTTAAACCTTAAATAAATCTTAATAAAATCGTAACCAAACTCTAAATTTGAGCCAAATTCTAAATCCTAAATAAATTCTAATAAAATCCTAATGAAATTTTAATGAAATCTTAGTCAAATTATAAATCCTAGATAAATTCTAATAAAATCTTAACCAAATCCAAATAAAATCCTAACCAAATTCTTAATCAAATCCTAATTAAATCCTAATCAAATCCTAATAAATTTTAATGAAATCCTAACTAAATCTTAAATCCTAAATAAATCTTAAATAAATCCTAATAAATCTTAATTGAGATTTTAATCAAATTTTAAATAAATCTTAACAAATCTTAATCAAATCCTAATTAAATCCTAATAAATCCTATAGCAGATTGAAATTTCAAGAATTAATGATTGAATTATTGATCTTAATTTAAAATTTGCATACCTTTTAATAACTAAGTTGGCAACATACACAATCAATTTGAAGAAGATTCAATTCACCAAATAAGAGATAAGTCCAAAAATCTACTCAAGTGTAGGCCGTCTTCCTTCTCCAATCTAGATATTGATTTCTCAGTGCTAATATCTTCTTTTTTTACCATTCAATTTCTTTCAAAATTTATACATAAATAAAAAATCAAATCTACCATCTATAAAAATTATTTTCACCTCAATCCAACTATTAGATTTTTGAAAATCTTAGAAATCCTCACTAATCTTCAAAATCCAATTTCCAAGACTCTGATCCACTTGAACTTTAATAACCTTTAATTGAACTATTAGATCAAGCTCAAATTTATAATATATACTTAATACAACTACAATCACAAATCCGTAGAATTTCATGCATAGATCTATAGCCAAATTCACATAATGCTCAAAAATATAAATCTTTTTTATTTTACAAAACCTAAAGTTGTCCAAATTAATTTTGACTTTATAAAGCCTTTATAAAGTCAATATCTATCCAAATCATTCGAAATCAATTTTTTAACAAACCCTCTTAAGTTTGCTATCTAATTCAACTCTCCAATTTGCCAAAAAATTCTCTCTTTTCCATTGGCATATGATTTTGTGCCTCACAATCTGATTTCAGTCTAAGTTCACAACTAGTCCTCTTTGGATATCAATTCTTAGAATTTTGAGATAATTTTTTTTAAATATTATTTTTAATACTTTTTTAAAAATATCTATATCATTTATTTTTTTAATCTATTTTATTTTGCCTTATTTATGGCCATACAAAGTAAATAGAAGCCTCTTCTATAAGAAGGCAGTAGTAGCATCTTTTAATTTTTATTATCTCTTTATTTATTATCTATATTTCTAAGATAATTTGCTAAAATATTTTCATTTGAGCTCTTTTATAATATAGTCATTCTTTTCCTCTTTTACCTAATGGTTGTATTACTATATGATAATGCCACTTTTGAAAAGAATCTACAATAGCAAGAAGCTAATTATTGTAGATTTCATAATTTATTTTGACAGTAAAAATAAATTTTGAGAATATAATGTAATAGGATGGAGTTTATTGCCTATATTGATTTGTGAAAGTATGGCCCTCACTACAAAATTTGAAGCTTTAATCTCCATATAGAATGCCTTGTAAAATTTGGATGCACCAAGATTGAAATTGTAGTGAATGTTGTCTTAAAATCTTAGAATGCCTTTTTTGCTTAAGGCCCCCATTCTAACTTATCTATGCATGTCAGTTGAATAAGAGAGGTGGTATCGTATTACATGTTATTTAGTTTGAGAATGCACTGGGCACTTCGGAGTGGAATATAAAGTTGTGTTAATAAAAATGCAAGAAATCCTAATAGGTTTCATTCCATATAAGAAGAATATAATCCAAATTTCAATACAAAAGTATTTAAATCCAATATAAAGTGCTCAAAAATACTCTTCTTAGTAATCTCAACTACACATAACTCTAATTGCTTTGTTACCTTCACAATAAGGCAACTTAGATTTTCTTCACAAGTCTTAATCTTAATTAGTGAGCTTTAGCAAGCTATAACTCCTAATCTGATTGTCCACTTGATACAAAAAAATTTATACAAATACCACTATAAGTCATCTACATGCTTAAAAAATTTCAGCCCAATCTAACTTATAGATTGTAAGATAATGCCAAAATTCCACACTGTTGTCTCTCGGCCTCTTACTCAAAGTTTGATGCAGATATGCTAGCAACAACTTCTCCTTCTCCAACTATTAATTCTAATTCAAACTTGGTGTATAGCTTGGTCTTTGCATACTTTAATACTATGCCAATTTTTATCTTGTTTTGACTGATATATCTCTAGATATTATAAAATCCCTAAACAACTTTGAACTACCAACTTCCAATACCTCCTTGCACTAATGAGCAAATATCTCCCAATTACACTATTAGATTGTTATAAAATATTTTATATCTTTAGCTCACCCAATCAACTAGACACTATCAAATTTATAATTATAGATATTGTACCAATTGTACAAAGCAATCAAAAGTGCTAGCCCTAATTTTATTACATAAAACCCAAATTGTCAATTTATACCTTGACTTTGAATAACTATTGCTTTGTCCTCGCAAATCCTATAAAAGCAAACTTTTTGCCTCTAAAATGAACTCAAAATCTTCTCCCAAATTGTATTCATTAATCTCCAAATGTCTCAAACCTCTGCCTTTGGTGGTCATTTTTGTAGCTAGAGGTTTGATTTCAACCATGTCTCATACCTGGTCATCCCTTGGATATTAATCCAATTTATTTTTAAAAAATTTAAACTTAATCCTATCCTCAACTCAATTTTGGTATCTACCATATTAATTTTTTACTTCTCTTATCCTATTTTTATTAACTTGTGGTTTCTTAAAAGTCATGAAATAGTTTTTACAACCTAGAATTTTTTTTAATAACTAACTTTTATCTATTAGCTATTAAAACAAGAATTAATCTAAGAGGCTTTCATAAAGGTTTTTTTAAGTATCTTAATTTTCTAATAAGCCAAAATAACTAAGTATTAAGAAGAATTTGTCCTTGTTCATACTTTTTACTATATAAACATGTTACAACACGACATCCACCACCTTTGAACTTGCACATTTTCTGATATGTGCCAATGAAGTATATGTCATAGTTGGCATCATACCATCTCTTCTTTCCTGCTTTAAGTTCTTCTTTATCATATTTATCATCCATTTTAATATAATTATCTTCTTCAAAGTCATTAATATCTTCAACATGATTCTCCACATTTATTTCTCTATCTTGTCTTTTAAAAATCTTTACTCGTTTCTCAGTAATAGGTATCTTCAACCTTGTACCATCCAATTCCTTCAATGAATACGAGGCATTATCATGAACTATTACTACTACATATGGCCTAAACCAACATTTTGAAAACTTTCGTAAGATATTATACTGGTTATCTAAACAGTTGTCATAAATAAGTATTCAATCATCTTTTTCAATTACTTTAGGCCTCAATCAATGTCATTTATCAAATCGAGCCTTGTTCCCTAGCCTTGCCCTTTGTAATCTTTTCAATGCTAGTTCCACATCTTCCTGTCTTTGTTCAAGTTGCCAAATTCTAATAGCCAACAACTCTTCTTTTGTTAATCAAGGTAGCATATTCCAAGTTGGCACATGTTCTTCAATTGGCATAATAGGTTTTTGACCTGTCATGAGTTCCAATGGCATATATCTTGTCACCAAACTATGTGTTGTTTGATCAGCTCATAATACATAAGATAGAAGTCAAGGCCATTCTCTCACTCTTCCACATAAGCTTTAACCAAGGCTTTTACAATTGGTAGGTGTCTACGTTCACTCTTTGGATTCCCCTCTCGATTATAAGCCATAGTTATTCATAATTTAACTCCACATCTTTTGAAGAATTCACGAGCTTTATATGCATTTAATTCTCTAAGATCTGTAGTGATCTTTCCCACACATCCATAGCGACAAATAACATCTTCAAGCAAAAACTTGTAAATTCTTTTTGTAGACTTTGTATTTAAAGCACTGCCTTTCACTTGGTTTGATAAATCTTCACAAGCCAAAACTAAATATCTCATTTGCCATAATTCCATCGATATAATAACCAAATCCACAATCCATTTAAAATTAATGGCTAAAAGATATATTAGATGTAAATCATTTTAATATTATATATTTGAATATATTTGACAAGTTATACAAGATTCTACAAATGAAGTTACATCTCGATACATATTCTTCTACCAATACCGTTCCTTCAATTTAGCAAAAGTAGTCCAAATTCCTCTATGCCCTACCCATAAATTATCATGAAATTTCTTGAGTAGTTTTTATTGATCTTCTTTGGTACCTACTACTCGTTGTGGTATTCCAATATTTAATTTCGGCCTCTTCTATATAAATCCTCCTTGTAATATAAACTTATATGCCTTTTTCCTGATCTATCTAAATTTTTCAACCAACCAATTAGACTGCCTGGTTAATGAGCTTAAATAATGTCCAATATCCAATAAATTCCTTTCATAATTTTCTTCATGAAATGGCTTATTTTTCTTGTTCAATTGTGAAACTGAACAAAGTTTTGTACCCACATTATCAATATCCTCTATCATCTCATCTTTTCCATCATATCTTGCTCGAGATAACATATCTGCTACGGAATTGTCTTTTCCCATAATATGCTTAAACTCCAGATTTAATGATTTGATATAAGCAATCCATTTCAACATTGTAATATTTGGGGTTGTACAATTAATAATCATTCCAAGCAAAGGCAAAAAATTTGTTTCAACCACCATTGTTGCTCCAATTAAATAATCTTTTTTAGCTTTCATAATTGACACAACTCCCCATAATTCCCTTTTTACCTAAAAATGTGTACGTTGGCGTATACTTAAAACCTTAGCTCCAAATCGAATTGCAAATCTACGTCCATTTGAATCATTTTGATCCATAGCCCATCTAATGGCAATTAGACTAATATCCACTGTGAGAATCACTAGTCTATTGCACTTATAATCAATTTTTTTTAATACTAGAGGTGATGCCAATGATTTCTTCAATATTTGTATTACTTTGATATGTTTTTTTTCACATTTAAAATAATAACCTTTGCATAATAATTCATACAATGGATCTGCTATATGAGTATAGTGAAGAATCTAAATACGATAGAATATACATGTATCCAAAAACCTACGCACCTCTGTTAAAGAACTGTAATCTTATTTTATTCTTCCAATTGCGTCAACCTTAGTTGGATCTGATTTTTTTCCATAAAATCTATATAAATGTCCAACAATTATAACTTCTCATATTCTAAATATAGACTTTATATCCGATAATATAAGATGAATTCTCTCAAGCTAAGTTAATATCTTTTCACAATCTTGTATATGATCAATAACATACTTGCAACATCCCCTCTTATCTAAAGTTTCATCCTTGTCATCTTCTTTGCACCCTTTAATAGGAACATCATCTAAAAAAGGCATAGTCTTCTCAGGAATAAAATCCCTCAACACCTTGTTCATTCCATTCATCATATGTACAACTGAGTTAGTAGCACTTTGAAAAAGAGTACATATTCTAACCAATCTAAGTGGCATTTTCATCGTTTTCATGTTTCTATTCTCTTTTGCAAGTTGAAATTGGTTATAGCCTGAATACAAATCACCCATTGAATAGATTGCCTTTCCTGCAAATGCTTCAGCAAATTCATCTACTATCGGTCCAATTCTTACATCCTTGATAATTACTATATTTATTGGCTGCATATCTTGAATAAATCATAATGATCCATTTTTCTTAGGCACTGTAAACCATCGGCTAGAATATGGTGCAAAAAAGGCTCCAAAATCTTCATCTTTATCTTTTCTTTCAATAATTCTATCAAATTTGGTAAATGCGTCCTTGGCACTGGAATAGGTCTCAAATTCTAAGATACATGTGGTATAGTGAAAATAACTATTAGAATTATAATATTTGGATCCACACACCTAATTTCATGAAACTCAAAGGCAAATGATTTATCTCGTTTTGCTAGCATTTCTTTGAAGCATGCAATTTCCTCTGGCAACAAAGAACCATCAGAATCAATCTTCAATTCTTCAAAAGTCTTTTCAGTAAACTTATGCCCAATATTCCTTAGATCCCTTAAATTCTTTTTCCTTGATGCTTCTTTTTTCTAATCTTTACAATCTTTTGGCAAAGGTCTAGCAATGGATTTTACCTTCTTATCTACTATCTTGTATTTTATTTCAATCATAACCTTTGGTGTTTGAAAAGATTCAATCATATTATAAACTTCTTTTGAATGAATTTGTATAACTTTATCATCGTCATCTAATCCAATAGATGTAATCAATTCCAAAAGATCTTCCAATCCATTTTCTTCATAAATACCAATAATCTTTTCATCATCTTTTAATATTTTTAATCCATGTAATTCTTTTTCAATACGATATAATCTTTTTCTCTCATTTATTTTTAAATCTTCAATTCTCTTATATATAACACTTCCATTCTCAAGAATACCAATAAATCCTGCATCAAAGGTACATATATCTTGCGAGAGTACTGTGAGTCATTAAATTGACTTATTAGTTGTTTTAGGGTAAAAAAATATATTTAAGTGCCAAATTTATAATTATTAGATGAAGATGTATTTAGAAGATGCTAAATAAAAAAAAAATAGTATTAGTGGAGAAGAAATGGAGTCTTAATAAGTCTTGGAGGCAATTATCTTAGTTAATTTAATATTTTCTCTTAATTGTAAGAATTAGTATTTAATTATGGAGACCAATGTCTATATTGGCCTTCTATCTTTGTATACCACTTATTAAATATATATAAATGTTACTTAATAAGTAGAAGAAGCATGAGAAAGAAATCTCATGTCTTTCTAATT
Source organism: Physcomitrellopsis africana (assembly GCA_036785485.1). NCBI lineage: Eukaryota > Viridiplantae > Streptophyta > Bryopsida > Funariales > Funariaceae > Physcomitrellopsis > Physcomitrellopsis africana. The sequence continues at coordinate 240,808 of JAWRVF010000479.1, read as the reverse complement.
ATTTATATAAAAAATAGGATTTTTAGTAGATTTAAATTGATTTTATTATTATAAAAAATCTCTAAGGTAGAATAAAATAGTTTTAAATTGATATTATTACTTTAGAAGTATTATAGAGATTTTTAGAATTTATTTAGAATTTATTTAAAAAAATTTAGGATTTTTTAGAGCAACTTTGAAGACTTTGGTAAAAATAAGTTTTATCACCTTGGGAGCCATTATGAAGAAATGGAGCAAGATTTGAAGGCCATACAATGTTACTAAGCTAATTGATTGTTTTTAAACACCTTGGTGAAGTCAAAAATGCAAAAATACTAGTTCTACTAGTAGAAAATAGAAGGACCAATAGCTAGTGTAGTCCTTGTAGGAAGAGAGGTGCACAAGTCCCATGTGGGTTGTGGCACCTTGGATGTAGGTAGGAGGATAAGACTAAGGCCTCGTGGCCTCTCTAGGACATCCTTATACACTACTTGTGAGCCTTGGTGAGGTTCGAACTCTTGATCTCTTAAGCAAGTTACCCTTGAGGTAAAAATTTCTACTTAACTTTTTCTATTATTTACCTTCTAACTTTGAATTATCATAACTTATTCATAGTAACTTAGATTTATATGTTTTTTATATCATTAGAAAGATAAAAGAATTATCTACTTAAGAATTTATTTTTTACTAGGTAAAAATATAGTGAATAGACTGTGACTAGTTTTGTAGTGTGCAATTACTCAATTGCATATATTTCACTTGTATTGTGTTTTTCTTCTCCTTCATTGTTGTTTATTGCTCCTTATACTTCACACCACAATTTATAAGCAACTTTTAATTGAGGCCACTTTATACTTTGGATTGAAGAGTGAATTTTACCCTCACAAGTACCTCCCCTTTTGTACTTCCATAATCCAGCTTTATAATGGTACTCCTCAAAAATCCATAAATTCATCAACAACTCTTGGCAATGGTTTCTCTCTCAATTTGTCTCAATTGCATTCATGATTTGGAAGAATAATTAAAAATTGTATTGCCCTTCTCCCATCTTTATTACAAATCTCTGTATAAGCTGATCTATCATCAAGTACTTTTGTTTCTATTCGAGTTGCAATAATATATAATTGTCCCAATATAAGAAGATAAGTTGTTGCATCTTGAACAAAGAAATTTTGTTCCATTGCAACATCACCAATCCAAATCTTCATATCCAAATAAGCACCATATAACTTATCTCATATATTATTAGCTGTTTGTATTATCCATCCATGCTCCATATCAATTGGCCACTTTTATTCATGTAAAGATTCTTAGATATAAGATTTATTTCTGAACGATGATCAATCAAGGCAACAACCGGCTCATCCATATCTCCAATCTTTACTAATACCTCTATAGTTGCTCTAGTCCAATGCTTTCCAATATAATGACTCAAAATTTCTTTCTCCTTATCACTTAGATCATCAAAACGTGCTTTTTGATTATAACTCCTTCCTCTACTTATTGATTGTTTGCAACAATTGTCAATTTCATCTTCTTCATTCTCACATATATATGCATCAATAGCATGATTTGATCCAGCTTCACCCATTAATTGTCTCTTTTGCTTAATACTGTCAATAATGATATCATAAAACTCTTTCTTTGTAATATCTAATATTTCTTTCAATATAAATTTAAATTTAGCATTGAAGACATGTTCTTCAAGCACCTCTTTTAAATTTATTATTGTTTTAATATTAAAGAGAAGTTTGTAAGCCGTTGACTTATATTTTTCTCCTAAGTCCTCTAATTTTTTCTTTGAAGATATTGAAGCATTTTTTGTTGGAAATTCTTGTGAAGCCATTTTACAAGCCTTATTTCCTCGAGTCTGCCTTTTGGAAGAGTTTCTTTCTCTTGTGTCATTAGAATCTTGTCTTCTCTTTTCTTCTATTAAGGCTTCATATTGATTCTTATCAATATAGATATGTACTGATAAAGCTTCTACAGGATCCTTCCAACCCGTAATTCCACAAATTATTGCAGCAATCCTCAATAAAGCTTCTCGTGGCATCTTCTTCTTTTGCATTGTGGAAATAACAGAAGACCAAACTCTACTAGGTTCAATATTTCCAAAAAATTCTTGCTTGCCATTGTCATCCATCCTAATATCATAACTTGCAATTTCCAATATTGCAATCCCATTTTCTATCAAATAATCCTTAATCAATGCTTTCATACCTCCCTTACCAAAGTTAGTTTGGAAAAAATCACCAATATTCTTTAACACCACTTTTCTATTTTTCTAAAAAATAATGCTTTGTTGGACCATTTTATTGAATTCACCACAATCCTTTCGAGAATAGAAATGATCATCATATCACATGCATCTTTGCACATACCCTTGTTTAAAAGTGGATTTTTGATTCATTGCAGAAGTGTCAATCCACTTTCATGTCTCACATGTATACTGATCTAATTTTTATTAAAAAAATAAATTAAAATATAAATTAAATTTAAATAAATATTAGTTTAGAAAGGTGTAGTTACAAGATATGTTGTTAGAAATAGTTTCATTTAAATATTAGAAAAAAAAATATGGATTGTAAGAATTTTTAAGAGGATTAGTGAATTAGAATTATTTTTATTAGAGAATATGGATTTTTACCATTGAGAGTTAGAATTAGTAAAGTATAAAAGAATTGTGCAAGTTTTTATAAAATTAGTTGATAGGTATGTAGAAGGCCATAGAGCCAATCTTGTAAAAGCTTTTATAAAATTGTGCTAGAAAAAAAAAATAAAAAAATAAAAAAATAAAGAACTATCAAGCGGGAGTCAAAGAAACCATTGGTAGATAATTTTTGGAGTTAGAAATAAATAAAAAGGGTGAAAAGGGATGTGGTAAAAAAAGATCAATCCTTTGTGTGGTAGAAAAGTTGGCTATTTGGATAAAAAGTCAAAAGGGGGACCATTTAGGATTCTTCCTTTGACTTTTGAAGCTTGGCGGCTAGGGTTTGAAGGGGTGGCTTTGGATAGTCGCCCCTCCTCTCCCTTCACTCTCTGTCTCTCCTTCTTGCTCTAGAATCTCTCTCTTTGAAGAGGCATGTGTAGATGTGTGTGGGTGTTTGTGGATATTTTCTCCTCTTTTAGTTTTTTAGAATATAATTGAGAAGGTTTTGTTTGTGTTGGAGTTGAGGTGTGAGACCTCCTCAGTTGTTGTCAACCAATAGACCATGTTTTAATGTTAAATATAAAGTTCAATATTTTTTTCTTATAAATCTCTCTTCTAGCTTTCTATAGCCATTTTTTGTTTGTGATTTAATGATGTGTTCAAGAAGTTATGAATTTTCAAGAGTGAAGAAGATTTTGAGGTATGGATTCAGATGGTGGCGACTAGATCTGATTTGGCATCTTGAAATAAGTTTATATCTTTAGTTTATATATTTTTCCTTGTAGATCTTTCTAGTGGCTTTCTAAAGCTATTTAAAATGTGTGGTTTGGTTAAGAAATGAGTGAGATATGATTTTTCAAAGATTAGAGCATAGTTAGGTTGCAGTTACTACCTATGTGTGCTATTCCGGGGCTGTGGGTCTGAGGTAAGGTAGGACAGCTAAGTTGATAAATTTTCCTTATAAAAGACTTCAATAAATTTATAAAAATATCTTGATTGTCAAATTTGGAAAAAAATTGAATGACTTATCAATTTTCAAAGTTTAGTTACAAATTTTGGTGAGTTTGTAAATGGTTGCTGCTAGAGTAAGGCCAATGGAGTATGGTGAGTCTATTATACAAGTTTGATATTTTTCCTGATAGTACATTGGATCAGCTTTCCAATGGTATATGGCACATTCAAATCTAAGTTGAATTGAATTAGTTAGGAATTTTCAAAGTCTAGATACATAATTCTAATTTTTCTTGGAGATAAATTATAAGTGCGGTTGAAGTTGGATGAATGTACTAGTGGATGAATGGATGATGGTTGGTCAAAGGGATGATAGAAGGATGACAATGATAGATGGATGAAATTAAATATAGGATGAAGGTTTTGGATGAAAAAACTTAAAATAAATGAATATTATAGGATGAATGAAAATTAATGAGTTGGATGAAAAAATAGATGAATAAATATCACAGAACTTTGAGGTCTCATAACTTTTGTAAGTCTTAACCGTTTCACATGAATTTTATGTCTATGGAAAGCTTTTAAGATGTAGTAATGGAATATATATGGTAAAGTCAGAGTTAAAGGGTCTAAGAGTGCTGTTTTAGCCTTTAATGAGGGTTGACCTAGTAATCAAACATTTTGACCATTAATATGAAGAAAAAATCCATTGCTTGGAGTTTAGTGAGATGACTTGTGTGTGATGAATTGTATAAATATATATATATATATATATATATATTAATACAAATAAATATATAAATATAACTATTAAGAACTACCTTATTTACATGTAAGTGAAGTAAATCCACCTGACTACTAAACGTAATTAAGAGTGGATGATCTTGGTTTACAAGAAGCCTTCTCCTCAAGCCTTGCAAATTTATTTTGAAGATCCCGCATCTCGCATATAAGTTCTTCAATCTCCACATCTTCTTTCTTTGATGTAGTTATCGAAGATTGATTAATAGGTACCATTGATTGTGAAGTAGGCACTTGAATTTTAGGTACGTGCACAATTCTTTGGATACCAACCCTGTCCTTCTTCCTCTCCTTTTTTGCAAGCAATCTCACTGCATCTTCGACTTTTTTCCATTTTGTTGTCAATCCTTCATCTTCTTCTTTATCTTCAAAAAGAATTTCTAACCTTTTGTATAATTCTCCATCTACTCCTTGAAGAAATAACTCAATCTTGTTTGCTCCCAAGATTATCTTTTTTACTTTTGATAACGGAGAATACCCTTTCTCAAACTCTCTAAATAATTCAATAGCTTGTAATTTCTTATTAGAGCATTCAATCCATTTCAAAAAAGATTTTTTAGTGACCCGATCAGAGTCTTCTAAGAAATACTCATTTCCCAACGCATGAGAGCTTTTAAATTGCTCTATAACTGAATTTACATGTTCACTTATCTCCAACATTGTAGTAAGTTTAAATAATAAAATCAAGTCCCTTTCAAAGACACAATTCAATTCTATTTCCCGCATATAATATCTTAAGTATTTAGAGATGTCTTTTCCATCAAATTGGTCAACCTTATTAACCACTGCTTACAATGCTTTGATTGCCAAAGCGTCTTTGGGATCCTTGCTCTGTTGCTGTTGCATAAATAATATTAAAGCTTGAAACATATTTGTAGTCTTCAGATCTAGATACATACCTTGTCCACCAAAAGAAAATCGACTTGAAGATCTATTTGATGCTATTGTAATACGTGCAATTTTGCTTGAGAATGCTCCGGACATTTGGCTGTGGAAGATATAAAGGAAATACACAACAATAATATCCTAACAACTCTAATAGAATCCTAAACAACTTCTATTAAATCTTTACAATATTAATCAAATTTTAATCCAATCTTAAAGAAATTATAAAAGAAGAATAAATGAATCATACATTAATCATAAAAGAAAATAACATATAATATGATAAATTTAGAAAATACTAAAAATAGAAATATTAAAATCCTAAGTCAAACCTTGTTCAAATCTTAAATCAAAACCTAAGTCAAATCCTAATCCTAATCAAATCCTAAGCCAAACCCTGTTCAAATCTTAAGTCAAATCCTAAATCAAATCTTATTCTAATCTTAAGTCAAAACCTAAGTCAATTCCTAAATCTTAAATCAAATCCTAAATTAAATCTTAATCCTAAATTAAATCTTAAATCCTAAACCAAATCCTAAATCCTAAACAAATCTTAAATCCTAAATCAAATCCTAACCAAATCCTAAATCCTAAATCAAATCCTAAATCAAATCTTAAATCCTAAATCAAATCCTAAACAAATCCTAAATCCTAAACCAAATCCTAACCAAATCTTAAACCAAATTCTAACCAATTCAAATCAATCCTAGGGAAAATTAGAACCTCAATATTTATTGATTAGACCATTGATCTTACTTAAAATTTTATACACCTTTTAATTTCTTAGTCAACAATAAGCATAACAAATTTGAAGGAAATCAAACTTACCAAATGGAAGAAAAATCCTAAAAACTTCTTGGGTGTTGGCCGACCTCCTTCTCCAACCTTGATGCTGATCTTCTAATAATGATTTCTCCCTTTTTCACCATTCAATCAATCTCAAATCACTCATTTGTATAAGAAAACAAGTCTTATATCCACATATACAAGTTTACTCTAATCTAATTGGCAAATTCCTCAAGATCTCAAAAATCCTAACTAACCTTCAAAACTTAATTTCCAAGACCTTGACCCACTTAAATCTCAATTACGTACAATTAAACTATTAGATTCAACTCAAATTTATAGCATATATTAACAACAAAAATATCCAAAAATCCACAAATTTTTAGCTGTGGATCTGCTACAAAACTTTTGTAATTGCCTAAAACATCAATCTTATTTTATTTCATAAAATCCCAAGTTGCCCAAAACAACCTTGATTTTGCAAAGCTATTTCAAAGTCATTTCTTATCTAAATCACTTAAAATTAACTTGTATGTAAAATCTTTCAAGTCCACTCCCTAATTATAATCTTTGATCTGCAAAAGCCTCCTTGACCTGCCATAGGCATGCGGTTTTGTGCCTCGGGGTCAGATTTTGACCCTGGCTCATAACTAGTCCTCTCTAGGTAATTATTTTGAGATTTTTGTAGTAAATTTTTCTGAATCCTCTTCTTAACTTTTTCTTATATATGCCTACATTATTTTATTTTCCAATCTACTTTTTTTTGCCTTAATTATGGCCCTACAAAGTAAATAGAAGCTCATTTGTAAAAAAGGCAGCATTAACACTCATTAGTTTTATTCCCTTTTTACTATTATATATTTTTATAAGATAATTTTCTATAATATTTTGAACTAAGATCTTCTATAATACACTATTTCTACACTCTTTCACCTAATAGTCTCATTACATCACGATAATGCACCACCCAAAGTTCCATTTATTAACTCCAAAATCCACCTTCTTACTTTTTTGCACCATTAATTCCAAATAACCAAAATAAATTCCAATTTTCCACCCCAAACTTTCACGTTGGATTCACCCTTTATATTGTATTACGTGTTGTTTGGTTTGAGAATGCACTAAGCACTTGGTTGTAGAATGTAAGATTGTATTTATAAAAATACAAAAAATCCTAATAGGTTTCACTCCATATAAGAAGAATACAATCCAATTTTTAATGCAAAAGAGTTTAAATCCGATATAAAGTGTTCAAAAATACTCTTATTAGTAATCTCAATTACACTTAATCCTAATTGCTTTGTTACCTTTACAATAAGGCAACTTAGATTTTCTTCACAAGTCTTAATCCTAGTCAGTGAGTTTCAACAAGCTATAACTCCTAATTGTGAGTCCTACCAATAGATCTCAATTGGTATATTAGTTAAAAATATAGTCTTAAATCATTTAATTATATAAATACAATGGTTAGAGAGTCTTTTTGACTATTTAAGTATTTATTATAATTTAGAAGTATTCATAAATATAAAAGTCTTATTAGAAGAAAAGTTACAAAAATAGAGTCTTAATAAGTCTTGGAGTCAATTATTTTAGTTGGTTTAGTATTTTTACTTATTATTAAATATTAAGAGTTAATTATTGAGACCAATATCTACGTTGATCTTCTAATTGTATGTATTCCTCATTACAAACCTATAAATGTTACTTAGTAGGTAGAAGAAGCATGAAAAAGAAATCTCATGTCTTTTTAATTATTTTTGTAGAAAATAAGATTTTGAATTGATTTTTATTGATTTTATTATTATAAAAAATTCCAAGGTAGAATAAAATAGTCTTCAATTGATATTATCATCTTAAAAATATTATAGATATTTTTAGAATTTATTTAGAATTTATTTAGAATTTATTAAGAATTTTTAGAGCAATTTTGAAGACTTTGGTAACAATGAGTTTTACCACCTTGCGAGCCAGTATGAAGAAATGGAGCAAGATTTGAAGGCCATACAAGGTTCTTAGGCTAATAGGGTGTTTTTGAATACCACGGTGAAGTCAAAAATGCAAAAATATTAGATCTACTAGTATAAAATAGGAGAACCAGCAGCTAGTATAGTCCTTGTAGGAAGGGAAGTGCACAAGTCTCATATGGGTTGTGGCACCTTGGATGCAGGTAGGAGGATAAGACTAAGGCCTTGTGGCTCCTTTAGGACACCCATATACACTACTTGTGAGCCTTGGTGAGGTTCAAACCTATGATCTTGTAACAAGTTACCCTTGAGATAAAATTTTCTACTTAATTTTTTCCATTATTTATCTTCTAACTTTGAATTATCATAACTTACTCATAGTAACTTAGATTTACATATTTTTTATATCATTGGAAAGATAAAAAATTACCTACTTGAAAATATAATTTTTATTTTTTACTTTTACTTTTTACTAGGTGAAAATCTAGTGAACAAATTGTGACTAGTTTTGTAGTGTGCAATTACTTAATTGCACATATTTTACTTCTTTTGTATTGTTCTTCTCCTTCAGTGTTGTTTATTGCTCCTTATATTTCACACCACAATTTATAAGCAACTTTTAATTGAGGCCATCTGTCACGGATATACTTTAAGCCATTATTAGAATTTTTTGTAGTCTTCTAAAACCTTCTATAGCTTTCTAGAATCTTCTAGAATCCTCCTCAATCTTCTAAGACCTCTCGTAGACTTTTTAGAATCTTCCAAAATCTTCCTCAAACTTCTAGAATATTCTAAGATATTCTTAGGATCCTCTAGAATCTTCTTCAATCTTCCAAGATCTCTCGTAGATTTTTTAGAGTCTTCCAAAATCTTCCTCAAGCCTCTAGAATATTCTAAGATATTCTTAAAAGATTCAATAGGACATAAGGCTTCATAGTATAAATAAGAAGGAAGACTGAGGAGTATCTCAGTCTTGCCAACACAAATCTTCGAGCAATCTAGAGTGTTGCCTTATTCTTGATATTAATCCAATTTCTTATTCTTGATCTGCATCTTAATCCTGTCCATCCAATTCTCTATTTTTGAAATTATTCTGGTTTTGATTTCTTCTCTTTGATTCTTGGCTAACCTGCTATCTTGCATCTTTGACAGTTTGACAAGACTTGATTTACATAATCATATCAAAGCTTAGATTTCTTAATAGAGAGTGGATTATACTTCTTCAAGATACTATTGTGTTCTAGAGAAGTGCAGACTACCCCCGTCTAGACTAATATGCTTACTTATTGTAGTTGATTTTTCTTTAGAAAGAGTGGATTATCCCTTTCTTAAGTTATATCACTACATTTCAGAGGTTGCGGATTACCCTCCTCTAAACTAATTCTCCAAAAGTATTCTTTTTAGTATAGAAAATACAAACGGCTTATCAAATTCTTTTTTTTTTAGATGAAAATATATCAGATTAATAGACGTGCATCCTTACAAACAAAGAATAGAGTGGTAACACTTGCAAATCTTCAAGCCTTGTTGGATATGATACGAGAAGAAATAGCATTTTTTTACAATCCAAAAAAGGAATCACAAATGGAGCAAGTATCTGAAGAAACTAAGCGAGAGATTCATAACTTGCAATAAGAGATTATTTGATTAAGAGAGACAAGCGGTAGACAAGCTATGCACACAACTTCTCTAGAAGTTCTAACGGTTGTCATAAATAAGCCAAAAGCTAGTATGCCTGATAAGTTTGATGAAACAAGATCCAACTTTGGAAAGTTTGTACAACAAATGCAACTTTGCTTACAACTATATCTTTCTCATTATCTAGATGGATTCATTCAAGTTGCTTTTATGGACACCTTTTTATCAAGAAGTGCTCGATCATGGTTTGTACCATTATTGGAAAAGAATTTTCCGATCTTATATAATTTAGAAGCTTTTATGGAAAGATTTATTACTGCATTTGGAGACAGTGATGGAAAGAGGGTGGTACACAGGAAGATACACAATCTATGACAAGGACAACGTTCAGTTGTAATTTATGCCGCAAAATTTCAACAACTTATTTGTGACCTTGATTGGAATGATAAGGCTTTTATGACTCGATTTTGTTATGGCCTAAAGAATGATGTAAAGAATTTATTGATCATAATACCAAGAGTTAAAAGCTTAGAGGAACTTATAGCTTAAGCTATTACTTGTGACAATTGCCTATTTGAACTACGACAAGAAATGCGATCAAGTTTCAGCAATACCTATCAAGATACAATTACTACATCTTTGAGAGTATTGGAAAAGCCATTAACATATCTTGAACCTATGCAGATTGATGCGATTCAATTCAAGCCACTAATACTAGCGAAAAAGATTAGACGTCGACAAGAGAATTTATGCCTATATTGTGGAAGATCCAATCACAAGGCAGCAAATTGTCTAAATAAGTCTAGAGAATTCAAGGCACGAGGTATAATATCTGAATTAGAAAGGTCAAAAAATGAAGATATCCAACCATAGTATGGACCTTGCAGTTGGACACCTCCAAATCTAAAGTGCCAGAAAAAGGTCTCTTTTTACCTCTGGATCAGACATCTTGTTTTATACTTCATATATATATAAGAACCTTGAAACAAGAAATTTTTGCTAAAGTCTTTTTAGATACTGGAACCTTAGCATGCTTTATGGATAAGGATTTTGCAACTAGGCACAATCTACTACTTGTAAAGAAGATCCATCCTACATCCATTGAAATCATTGATGGACAAAACCTTACATCAAGAGATGTTGTCAAAGAAACCAAGCCATTGGAAGTGATACTAGGAGATCAAGTATCCCAAATTGTTTTCAACATCATTAGATGTCCGACAAATCCCATTGTCATTAGACTTCTTTGGTTTGAGTTATATAATCTTGATATTGATTGGAGTACGCTGAAGATTTTTTCAAGATCTACACATCAAAAGAAGGAACGAGGTATTGCTTTATTCCTTAAAGCTAAAGCATTTGTGCAAGCAGCAAAAAAAAGAGATGCATTTACATTGTATGCTATTCCAAGAAAAGATCCAACGGAGCAACTGAAATAGGAAATTTTTAGTCAATATTGTGACCTAGAAGACATATTTGAAAAGAAAAAAGTAGACATATTATCCAAACATTGTCTTTATGATTGTGCAATCAAATTACAAGATGGAGTTCAACCTCCATTTAGTCCAATTTACAATTTGTCACAAACGGAGCTTACAGCCTTGCGAGAATATATTGATGAAAATCTAACCAAGAATTTTATTCGACATTCAAAATCACCTACTGGAGCTCCTATATTATTTGTGAAAAAGAAGGATGGTTCCTTACGTATGTGTGTTGACTATCAAGGTCTAAATAAGGTAATTATAAAAAATCGCTATCCATTACCATTAATCTCAAGATTATTGGAACAATTAGGACAAGCAAAGATTTTTATAAAGATTGATTTGAGAGGCTCCTACAATATAGTCAGGATTAAAGAAGGAGATCAATGGAAGACAACATTCTGCACAAGATATGGATATTTTGAGTACAATGTTATGTCTTTTGGACTTACAAATATACCTGCAGTCTTCCAACATATGATGAATGATATCTTACGAGAATACTTGGATGACTTTATAGTCATCTACTTTGACAATATCTTAATTTTTTTTAAGAATGAAGAAGAGCATGAATATCATATATGGAAGGTATTAGAGAAACTACGAGAAAATAGATTGTATGTCAAATTGGAAAAATGCTCTTTCCACCAACCATCAATCAAATTTTTGGGATATATCGCTTCAAAAAATGGAATTTCCATAGATCCAAAGAAGATACAAACTGTTATCGAGTGGAAACAACCATCATCAATTAGAGATGTACAATGTTTCTTGGGATTTATAAATTTCTACGAAATATTTATCAAAGATTATTCCAAGATTGCGGCTCCATTAATGTGACTCACAAGCAAGGACAAATTTATTTGGGATGATAAGGCTGAAGAAGCATTCAAGAAGCTAAAAGAATCTTTCATTTTTGTTCCTATACTTGTCCATGCAGATCCAACAAAACTATTTATTCTAGAAACGGATGCCTAAAATTTTGCATTGGGATCTATACTCTCTCAAAGTGGTGATGATAGTCAACTACATCTAGTAGCATTCTGCTCTTGAAAATTTTTAGCTGTAGAAATTAATTACAAGATCCATAACAAAGAATTATTAGCAATTATTGATGCTTTTAAAGAATGGCATCATTTGTTGGAAGGGGCTCAACACAAGATCATGGTATATACCGACCACAAAAACTTGGAATATTTCATGAGTGCTTGAGTTCTAAATGGTCGATAAGCATGATGGAGCATGTCATTATCTCGATTTGATTTGTAATTACAAAATATCTTCGACAATCATATCTTGTATCAAGAATAGGAGACATTGTATTGGATCAACAAAAAATCAATCATATTGAAGCCATCCAATTTGCAGTTAAAAACATCGGCAATATATACTTATATAGATACAACTCTCAAGACAGAAATCCAGAAAGCAACAAAGACAGATCCATTTATAAAGAACATCTAATAACGTTTAAAAAATATAAATGTAGAAGAAAATAATAATTTCAAATTAGAAGATAGATTATTATACTTCAAGAATCTCTTGTATGTTCTTCTAAGACCTATATGACTTCAAATTCTTCAATCTCGATATGACCTTCCAGCAGTTGGACACTTTGACTTCAATAAGACCTTGAAATTGATATCAAGAGACTATTGGTGGCCTCAAATGTGGAAATTAGTGAAAGAATTTATCCAATCATGGAAAATTTGTGTACAAACAAAGATTCCAAGACATCAACCATATAAACTTCTGCAATCTCTTCCAGTTCCTAAGGACCCATGGCAATCGTTATCTATAGACTTCATTACAGACCTCCCAATTTCAAATGGAAAAGATTCAATTTTTGTGGTGGTAGACTGTCTTATCAAGATGGCACACTTTATTTCGTGCAATAAGACTATATCCAAGGAAGAAACAGCCAAGTTTTTTATTGATAATATTTACTAAATACCTAGCCTTCCAATTGATATTATTTTAGATCAAGGACTGCAATTTGTATCAAACTTTTGGAGAGGATTATTTTGGCTTTTAAAGGTCAAGATCAACCTCTCATCTGCTTATCATCCTTAAATTGATGGTCAAACAGAATAAGTGAATCAGATCTTGGAACAATATCTTTGTTGTAGTATAAATTACCAATAAGATGATTGGACGGACTTTCTACCATTTGCTAAGGTTGCATATAATAACTCCGAACATTCTTCAACAAAGATAACTCTATTCTTCTCAAACTATAGATACCACCTTAGAGCAGATCCATCCTAAATTGAAGATGTGGAAAGCCATGTTGTAGAAAGTCAAGCTACCTATTTAAAAACCATCCATGAAGAACTGAAATTCCAATTACAAATAGCCCAAGATCGATATAAAGACTATGCAGACATTTATCGCAAGAATCAACCAAATTTCAAAATAAGAGATCATATCTGGTTACTTCAACAAAATATATAAACAAATCGACTATCACAAAAATTAGACTATCAAAGACTTGAATCTTTTATAATTCTATACCAAATAAATTCAATAAGTTTTCGTCTCGAACTACCAAGTAGTATACACATTCATCCAATCTTTCATGTCTCACTTTTAAAAACCTATTATAAATCAAATATTATTGAAAAAACTATTCCACTACCAACTTCAGTTGAAGTCAATTAAGAGATTGGATACGAGGTGGATAAAATATTGGATGTACGTATAAGACATGGATAATTGAAATATTTCATCCATTGGAAGGGTTATGGAGTTAGCAAAAGAACAAGGAAATCCTTAGATAATCTTAAGAATGCACCTATGAAGGTTTGCCAATTCCATCAATAATATCCTAAAAAATCTAGATTTAATGGTCATTGAAGATTTCGTGGACAGTAACATCTCTTGGCTTCTATATGACGCTTCCTATCAACAATAAAAGACCAATATAAAAAACGGAGAGCCACACCAAGACCTGTACTTGTATTTTCTTACAATAGAATAGATCTTGCTAGAAGCTTATTAGTTATCATGTCAAATCTTTGCATTTCAAGGGAATTGCATGAACAAGAGTCAAAAGAGTCTTTTGCCATATAAACGATTAGGAAATCATTACAACTTTCACAATATATTAGTTTTAAAGAACATAGACAAGATGAAGAAGGAATATTTGAATATCAAGTAAAGCCACGCTTAGAGTCTTTGGAAACATGGCCTTATCACAAAAATCTCAATTCAAATGCCCGAGCTTTGGTAATACTCCTCAAAGTTGGAAAGATGACTCTAGGTGGAACAAAAATTATTTTCGGAGGATGTTTTGAAAGTCGCAATGAAGAGCAAATTCTTTGATGGGATGCTAGTCTAAGAGAGGTTATATCTAGAGGTCATCGATGCCATCTCAAGGGACCTATTGAACCAATAATCAACAAACAAAAGACGGAATATGTTGCTTCTCTACTTCGACACATTTTAGAATTTTTACGCATGTGATTTGATCATCAAATTGCTTTGGCTCCTCGTGAAATTCATCGCTAGAAAGAAAGGTGATGTCACGGACATACTTTAAGCCATTATTAGAATTTTTTATAATCTTTTAGAATCTTCTATAGCTTTCTAGAATCTTCTAGAATCTTCTAAAATCTTCTAGATTCTTCCTCAATCTTCCAAGACCTCTCGTAGATTTTTTAGAATCTTCCAAAAGCTTCTTCAAATTTCTAAAATATTCTAAGATATTCTTAGGACCCTCTAGAATCTTCTTCAACCTTTCAAGACCTCTTGTAGACTTTTTAGAGTCTTCCAAAATCTTCCTCAAGCCTCTAGAATATTCTAAGATATTCTTAGAAGATCTAATAGGACATAAGGCCTCATAGTATAAATAAGAGGCAAGATTGAGGAGCACCTCAGTCTTGCCAATATAAATCTTAGAGCAATCTAGAGTGTTGCCTTGTTCTTGATATTAATCCAATTTCTTATTTTTGATCTGGTTCTTAATCTTGTCTATCTAATTCTCTATTTTTGAAGTTATTTTGGTTTTGATTTCTTCTCTTTGATTCTTGGCTAACCTGCTATCTTGCATCTTTGACACCACCTTATAACTTGGGTTGAGGAGTGAATTTTATCCTCATATTAATCTGACTGTCCACTTGATATAAAAAAATTTATAAAAATATCACTATAAGTCATTTACATGCTCAAAAAATTTCAGTCCAATCTAACTTATAGATTGTAAGATAATGCCAAAATTCCACACTATTGTCTCTCGGCCTCTTATTCAAAATTTGATGTAGATATGCTAGCAACAACTTTTCTTTTTTCAATCATTAATTCTAATTTAAACTTAGTGTATAGCTTGGTCTTTGCATCTTTTAATATTGTGCTAATTTTCATCTTATTTTGACTAATAGATCTCTAGATATTGTAAAATCCCTAAACAACTTTGAATTGCCAACTTCCGGTACCTCCTTACACTAATGAACAAATATCTCTCAACTGCACTGTTAGATTGTTACAAAAAAAATTTATACCCTTAGTTCATCTAATCAACCAAACACTATCAAATTTGCAACTATAAATGTTGCACCAATTGTATAAGGCAATCAAAAGTGCTAGCCCTAACTTTATTATATAAAATTCAAATTGTCAAAATAAACCTTGATTGTTAATAACCATTGCTCTGTCTTCACAAACCTTATGAAAGCAAACTTTTTGCCTCTAGAATAAGCTCAAAACCTTCTTCCAAATTCTACTCACTGATCTCCAAATGTCTCAAATCTCTGCCTTTGGTGGTCATTTTTATTGCTAGAGGTCGGATTTCAACCTTGTCTCATACCTGGTCATCTCCCAGATATTAATCCAACTTATTTTAAGGATTTTTAAACTTAATCATGTCCTCAACTCAACCTTGGTATCTATCATACTAATTTTTTACTTCTCTTATCCTATTTTTATTAACTTGTGGCTTTTTTAAAAGCCGTGAAACGGTTTCTACAACCTAGAAAAAATTTTAATCTCTAATTTTTATCTATTAGCTATTAAAACAAGAACTAATCTAAGAGGATTTTATAAAGTTTTTTTTAAGTATCTTAAATTTTTAATAAACCAAGTTAACTAAGTATTAAGTAGAATTTATCCTTGTTCATACTTTTCACTATATAAATGTATTACAACACGACAGTAGCAACTTCGGAGTAATTTTTGATGAAGATCCAATAGAAGTTAATAAATTTAAGAAAGCATTGTATATCTCTTACAGTCTTTTGAATGGCCCATTGCATAAATACCTCCACCTTCTTAGGATCCATTATCAAATTCTCAATGGATACAATGTATTCCAAAAATTCTATTCTTAATTGATATATATATATATATATATATATATATATTTAGCTTGTCATATAGACCTGCATCTTATACCTTTTGTAATATCAATTTTACATGTACATCATGTTCTTCCAAATTTTTTGAATAGATCAAGATATCATCAAGATAGATCACTATGAACTTATTTAGATGCTTTCAAAAGATATCATTCATTAATGTTGACAAATAACGGGTGCATTTATTAATCCAAATGGCATGACATTATATTCAAAATATCCATATCTTGTGTGAAATATGTTCTTCTATTTGTTTTTTTTTTATCCATACTAAGTTATATGCTCTACAAAGATCTATCTTAGTATAGATCTTCATTTAGTCGAATTATTCCAAAAGTCTTATAAATAATAATAATAATAAATAATAATTCTTCATTGTTATCTTATTCAATCCTTAATAAACAATACACATATGCAAGGAACCATCTTTTTGCTTCATAAAGAGTATAAGTATACTTGCTAAAAACTTTAAATATCTAATGAAGTTTTTTGTAAGATTTTCATCAATATAATCTTTGAACATCAAAAGCTTGTTTTGAAAAAGGTTACAAATTGTGAGGGTGAAATTCACTCCTCAATCCAAATTATAAGGTGGTCTCAATTAAAAATTGATTATAAATTGTGGTGTGAAATATAAGGAGCAATAAACAACAATGAAGGAGAAGAACAATACAAAACAAGTGAAATATGTGCAATTAAGTAATTGCACATTATAAAACTAGTCATAGTTTTTTCACTAGATTTTTATCTAGTAAAAAGTAAAAATAAAAGGTAAAAATTATATTTTTGAATAAATAATGTTTTTATCTTTCTAATGATATAAAAAACATATAAATACGAATTACTATGAAGAAGTTATGATAATTCAAAAATATGAGATAAATAATAAAAAAATTAAGTTGAAAATTTTTACGTCAACGATAACTTGCTTAAAAGATCATGAGTTCAAACCTCACTAAGTCTCACAAGTAGTGTATATAGATGTCCTAGAGGGGCCACAAGGCCTTAGTCTTATCCTCCTACCTACATCCAAGGTGCCACAACCCATATGGAACTTGTACACCTCCCTTTCTACAAGGACTATACTAGCTGCTGGTCCTCCTATTTTATACTAGTAGAACTAATATTTTTGCATTTTTGACTTCACCATGGTGTTTAAAAACACCCTATTAGCCTAGGAACCTTGTATGGCCTTCAAATCTTGCTCCATTTCTTCATACTGGCTCCTACAGTGGTAAAACTTATTTTTACCAAAGTCTTCAAAATTGCTCTAAAAATTCTAAATAAATTCTAAATAAATTCTAAAAATATCTATAATATTTTTAAGATGATAATATCAATTGAAGACTATTTTATTCTACCTTGGAATTTTTTATAATAATAAAATCAATAAAAATCAATTCAAAATCCTATTTTCTACAAAAATAATTAAAAAGATATGAGATTTCTTTTTCATGCTTCTTCTACCTACTAAGTAACATTTATAGGTTTTTAATGAGTAATGCATGTAATTAGAAGGCCAATGTAGATATTGGTCTCAATAACTAACTCTTAATATTTAATAATAAGTAAAAATACTAAATCAACTAAAATAATTGACTCCAAGATTTATTAAGACTCCATTTTTGTAACTTTTCTTCTAATAAGACTTTTATATTTATGAATACTTCTAAATTATAATAAATACTTAAATAGTCAAAAAGACTCTCTAACCATTATATTTATATAATTAAATGACTTAAGACTATATTTTTAACTAATATACCAATTGAGATCTATTGATGGGACTCACAGCTGTTGTTTAATAAACCTTGTCATATTTTCTAAATGCTTCTATAAAAACTTTAAAGTTGCTTAAAATTAATGAGCTCTTCTCAAACAAGAGAGCAAACCATTATAATGTTTCTCCCATAAGCAAGGTGCCAATTAATCCAATTTGTGATTCTTTTATCAGATAAGTATTAAATTAAAAAACCATTATTAATCAAATTTGGTTGACAAATCCTCAAAACTTCAAACATGTACCATCATATTTTTCCAAAAGACTAATTCAAAACTACTTATATTGCTAAACATGTGGATTTTTTTGATGTAATAAAAATAATATTGTATCTTCAAGTGTAGAAGTTGGAGGTAGGTATAGTCTAGGTTGTCATATTCTAGATGTTGTATCATTATGAAGTTTTGCAATAATCCCTTTAATCTTTGCAATTTTAGTAGATAAAGTAATAAGAGCGTGTGAGCTAAAATTCCTCCCTATCCACTTTAAAAGAAAAAATAACTATACAATAAGTTCAAAAGATAGTAAAAACTTATAATATAATTATTTTAATAGTTGATTAATTAATCTAGTATTGTAATTTTAACTCTTTAGATAATGCCTTCCAAGCAATGGTTATCAATTAATTTAATTTAGAATAAGTGATATAAAAATAAAATAAAAAAATAAAGAATTAAATAGAATTAACAAAATAAGATAACTGGATGAAAAAAATTGGATAGAACAAAATAGTTAAATAAAAATAATACTATTAGATGAAAATAATATTATTAGATGAAAATAGATATAGTTGGATGAAAATAGGCATATTTGAATGATAACATTGCTATTAGATAAAAACGATGCTATTGGATGAAAATTGATACAATTTGATGAGAACAGGCATAATTGGATGAAAATAAGCGTAATTGAATGAGAATAGTCATAATTGGATGATAATAAGTATAATTAGATGATAATACCATAGTTGAATGAAAATAATATTATTGGATGAAAACAAGCACAATTAAATGATAACATTGTTATTTGATGAAAATAATATTTTTAAATGAAAACCAATATAATTAGATGAGAACAAGAGTAATCAGATGATAACAAGCGCAATTAGATGATAACATCACTATTGGATGAAAATGATATTATTGGATGAAAATTAATATAATTGAATAAAAATAGACATAATTAGATGATAATAAGCGCAGCTAGATGATAACATTGCTATTGGATGAAAATAATAATGTTAGATGAAAATTAATACAATTAGATGAAAATATGCATAATTGGATGATAACAAGTGTAGCTAGATGATAACATTATTGTTGGATGAAAATAGTGCTATTAGATGAAAATCAATACAACTAGATAAAAATAGGTACAATTGGATAATAATAAGTATAGCTGGATGATAACACCGCTATTGGATGAAAATTGGCATAGCTCCAAGGCAGAGCAATAGCAGCAACAAAAAAAAACCTTCCAACTTCAAACCGTCATAACTTTTCCATTTCAACTTCAAATTTGATGATTCTTTCATCTAACCTTACTAATTTTTTCTCCCCTACACAATGAGCATGTATAAATAAGAAAATAATTCTACTAACAATGAGCTCTAAGAGGACCAACGAAGATATAAAATAACAACTAATAACACAAGTTTATAACAAACAAAACAATATAATTCTTGGTGCCTCAATAGGTTGCCCTTGCCAAGGACTCAAATCAAAGGTGAGAGAGAGAGAGAGAGAGATAGATAGATAAGTTGATAGAGAAATTCATGATGAATAAGGCTTTGAGAGGGTCTTATATACCCAAGCCCTCAAGCCATTTATCAACGATTACCATTGCCGGTAATTTATAAGTAACAACTAATTTGAGAGCAAGTGGTATAACTTGCATGGTATTTTATCTTTTTTTAACTACCAACTATTGTTTTTAGCACCACTTATCATTAACAGATTAACGTACACCTCTTATTATTTCTAACTAATGCTATTCATAGAGAGGACCAATGGTTGGCATCTATTTGCTACAAGGTGATGATAAATTATTATTGATACCAATCAATAGATAAGTTTTAACTTTTAATAATTTAATAAAATTTATATAAAATAACTTATTAACTTACTAATAGAAATATTAATTTTTAAGAGGAATTTATTAGGAATCAACTTGATTTGTTGTCATAGAAGTAATGGTTGAAGAATAGAATAGCTCTTCAACTTCTTCCTTCACCATTACTTGTGGCTTTAAGAGCAAAGTAATTCTCAATCTTCTTCCTTCACCATTTCTTGTGGCTTCAAGAGTAAAATAATTCTTTATCTTCTTCTTTCACTATCTTTTGTAGTTTTAAGAATAGAATAACTTTCCATCACTTTTTTATCATATTTCAACTACAATTAACTCCATATTTCCTAACAATTTTATTTTAAATAAAAAATAATATTTTTTTGAATCTAATTTTTATAATTAAATTCTATTAAAATCAATTTGATAATCTAAGGCCTTGATATATAATTTAGACCAAAAACCTCTATTTTTCATAATTAATAAATAAATAATATTATATCTTATCAAAATATCAAAAATTAACTAAATAAAATTTTGGTACATAATATAGGACTCATGGAGTGCTTATCATGGAGTCTAACTTGGACTCAAAAGATTTGGTCATACTAATGTCTTAATTTTTAGCTATTCTAAGAAAAAAATTAATAAATCTATAAAAAGATAATATCAATTTAAATGAAGATAATCTACAACTTCTAAAATACCTTAAAACCTTTAAGAATAGGGATGATCTATTTTCTCACAAAAAAAATATAATTCCAATATTGTGATGAAGGAAATATCAATTTTGAAGAGAATCATCCGCATCCTTTAAAGTGTTATTATTCCTTTAAGAGGAAGGATAATTCACTCTCTAATAAAAAAAGATCCAATTTTGATATTTAAAATAAGAGTAATTTTGACAAATTATTAAAGATACAAGAATATAAAATACAAGACTTGAATTAGAAAGAGATTTTACGAAGAAATTGACAAGGACTTGAATTACCTAAATGAGTATACAAACAACACCAAGAAAAATGAGCTAGAAGTCCAAGAGATGTGTTATTAAGAGTGAAGAATTTTTCAGCCTCAACTCCAATATATATCCATATTTAAAAAGCTTCTTAAGCAGCTTTAATCAAACTAGGAAGCTTCTTAAGCAACTTCTATCAACTTGAATGCTTTTGAGCTCCTTCCACTAATTACAAAGCTTCTTAAGCTACTTCCACTAACTATAAAGATTCTCAAGCAATTTTTATTAATTATAAAAATTTTAAAGTGTTCTAAAAGGTTTTATAAACTTTCAAAGTATATGTCCCTAACAACCAAGTATTTGATATATTTTCAAACAAGACGACATGTAATACCACACCAAAGTTAAATTGACTTTGTTTTGAGCCATAGGTTCAATATAGCAAATATCAAGTATATTAATCAAATATGAGTCCAAAAGTAAGGTGGTTTTTTTTTATAATAAATAATATCCAAAAAAATATAAAGTTATAATTTTGAAGTAGTTAACACAAATAAATATAATGGTCAAAGAAGTCATATAATATATATTGGAATCATTGGCGATTGATACAATATAAGTCATGAAATTTGATTATAGGATGAGATAAGTGCAAAAATTGCTAGTTTTGAAGAAGGTTTATTATTAAGTCATTTATATTGAGTGGTTGGATTTTAAAATTACATTAGTAAAGTTTGGCTAATTTTATTGTAGCCACAATATTATTTATATAGAGCTTTGGATGAAAGATTCATTAAAATTGAATGTGATTTGAATAATCTATTTTTGGCTTATTTTATAAACTATTATTGTATTATAATATGTTGATTTTTTTAGGATTAATAGGATATTTTTAAAATATTTAAAAACTTACATAGAATCTTATTTAAATTATTTAAGATTAAATGGATTATAATATAAAATTAATAGAAATATAAATTAATTGAACTGAAGATTCCTAAAAGATTAAAATTACCAAGGTGGATATTTTTTTACTTCTTATCCTTTATTTTTGAATTATAAGACTAACTTCAATATAGATATATTTAAATAATTATGCATAAAAGTTGTTTAATAAAAATACCTTAATAGATACAATCTTAAATTTTGTTACTAGTAATTATATATATATTTATTATAATCATAGATAAATATAGTTATAAATTGATATAGATCATAAAATTAAATATATATTAAATTATTATTAAAAATATCTTAGCATTAAAGTTAAAAGATAGCTAATATATCTTTGAATGAGTAAGCTAGATTTATCATAGTATTTGTTGTGAACCACTTTTGTTTTTGAACATCTTAAAGGTTTTTTTTTTTTTTGAAATAAGCCAATCTTAATGGCTTCTTGGATCTTGCCATTGACATTGATGGCATTGCAACACTTGGAGGCATGAGTGGTTAGTACATGTCATCTATATATACTAACATACTAATGGTTTTTGAGGTAGTGATAAATAATACACTTGTTATTAGAATCAGTTGTATTAGCAGAGCAAGATGTATAGGAGATTAGAAAGGATTGTGATTGGATAGAATAGATTATCAAATATCTTTGAAGTAAGAAGAAAAAGCCATCATAATGTCTACCATCAAAAAGATGGTTGTGCTTATAGAATAGATGGTGGTGTAAGGTCATGGTTTAAAGATGATGTTGAAGATCTTTTAATAAAATTAGTAATATTGTAGCTTAGAGGTTATTCAATAAGAATAATTTTGGACTTACTAATAATAACATAAATAAATGGATAGCAATTGTCTTAGCTTAGCATAGCTTTGTGTTCAACTATTAGTACAACAATTGCAATTAGAATAATGGATGTTAAAATTTAAATTTAAAATATGATTGCTAGATATTAATCTTAGATATTATTATAATTAAATAATCAATTGGTCAAAAAGATTATTTGAATTGATAGTATATATCACTACAAAAAAGAAATAAAAACTTATTAATATTTTGGATATAAATATGTTCAAAATTTGGTAGATTAAAAAGTTCTTTTCAAATTTGGCTTTGATTTGAAAAGAGCTTGTTGATTTCTTTAAATCATCAATAGATTTTTATATATATTTTTGAATATCAAATTGTACTTACTAATCCAAAAATTAGTTTTTCTTGTATTAAAATTAATAAATTGTAGTTAAAATTTACATTAAAAAGAATTCTACACCAACTACTAATTTGTATTAGATTGTATATAAGCATCTTAAGATCAAAAATACTATTATAAGCATCTTAAGATCAAAATAAAAGATAATTTTTAATAAAAATTATCTAAAAAAATATTGGATTGATATCCAAGAAGGGATGGTTATGAATCAAGATGGAAACCAAATTCTAAAGTATAAAACCGGCAGATGGAAATTTCTTTTGTTAATCAGAGGGTGGAATTTGAGAATAAATTCAACAAGGTTTCTTTAAGCATTGCTTTCAAGGTTTTTGGATTTGTAATGACTTTGTGAGAGCTATGCAAAGTTAGGGTTCTATTTAGATGACTCTAGATATTGAGAAATAAAGTGGATTTTTTTTTTTTAGCACATTAAAAATTTTATAGTAGATGTACAAGTAAAAATTTGTAGATTTATAAAAATAGTTGTGTTAAATATTTGTTGTGATTTTGAAATTAATCCAATAGTCAAGTCAAAGGTTATTAGAGTTTAAATGAGCTAGGATCTCAAAAATTGGATTTTGAAGATTAGTGAGGATTTTTGTGATTTTAAGCAATCTACTACTTAAATTGGAATGAGTTTTTTTTTAACTAATAGTTAACTTAGTTTTTAATGTTTTTATAAAATTTTAGAATATATGAATGGTATAAAAAGGAGATATTGATGTTGGAAGATTGACATTAAGATTAAAGAAAGAAGGCAACCAATACTTAAAAGAATTAGGGATTTTATCTTTCAATCAGTAATTTCAAATCTCTTCAAATTTTGTATGCTAGTTTTCAACTAATATGTCAAAAAGTGCATAAATTTTGAATAAAGATCAATGGCTAATTTAATAATTGTTGAGGTTTAAAAAATGCTATTAGATTTGATTAAGGTTTTATTAGGATATTAAGATTTTATTAAGATTTACTTAGGATATTAGAATTTTATTAGGATTTTATTAAGATATTAGGATTTCATTAAGACATTAGGATTTTATTAGAATTTCATTAGGATTTTATTAGGATTTCATTAGGATTTATTTTAGAGATTGATTAAGATTTGACTTGAGATTTGATTTAAGATTTGATTTAGGATTTGACTTAGGATTTGATTTATAGTTATATTAAGATTTAATTAGAAGTTTATTAGACTTTGATTAAGATTTTATTAGAATTATATTAGGATTTACTCAGGATTTAATTAAAACTTAATTAGAATTTATTTAAGATTTTATTAGAGTTGTTAGGTTCTTAGTTAGTTGCAATATATAAATGTATCTTTTATAACCAAATGCCTGGTGCATATTCAAACAAGATGACACATAATACAATAAAAAAATTTATGAGATAAATTATTTTTGTGAAAATCAATAATAAAAACAAATTAGTACATATAGACCAAATCCTAGCTTTGCCAAAAAACTATATAATAATAATTTAGAGTCTATTAAAGATAGTAATGCCATTCTTAAAATAAATCTATAATAGCAAATAATCTTTTATTATGAATCTCATACTTAATATTATTTTTTAATAATTCTTTTAAATAATTTATAATATAAAAAATTCTAATATATGCATCTATTTGTAATAAATTATACTTAATATATGGTTTGATGCATCCATTTTTATAAAAAAAAAAA
This sequence comes from Physcomitrellopsis africana, assembly GCA_036785485.1. Classification (NCBI taxonomy): domain Eukaryota; kingdom Viridiplantae; phylum Streptophyta; class Bryopsida; order Funariales; family Funariaceae; genus Physcomitrellopsis; species Physcomitrellopsis africana. The sequence continues at coordinate 215,670 of JAWRVF010000479.1, read as the reverse complement.
AAAAAAAAAAAAAAAAAACTTAAAAGCCTATATAGTACTAAATAGAAAATAAAATAATTATTATTTTTAAATCTTAAAATATTATTTTTATATCTAATATTCTATTCAAATTTGTTTTTACAAATTAATTGTGTAAATAAGATAGCAAGTTAAGCAAAATTCTTGATAAATTTTTAATAATAATTTATGAATTCTAAAAATTATTAGACATCACATATAATTCTTGGAATTTTTTAATCTATAATAGTTTATATTTTCTTAAAATTCAATTAAAGACCATTAATTAAGATAGTATATTTTAAATATTCTACTTGAATTGTATAAAATACACATTATTCCATCTTAGCATATTATATTGTATTCTTAAGTTTTTGTAATACAAGGCAAATATATTATTTTTATATTTTTATATTCTTAGAATAAATAAAAATATTATTTGAATAAAATTTGATAAATTTATTTTAAAATTTATAAAATATATTATTCAAAGAATATTTGAAAAAAATTGGAATATTTATCAGATAAAATAAAATGAAATTATATTTAAAATAATCATACTTAATTTAAAATATAATCTTTTATTTATCCCCTTATTTAATATATATTAGATTGTAGGCTGTTTGTAAATCTATCTTAGTACAAATCCTAATTTTATATAATTGATCAAAAAGTTCCAATATTAAAAATAAAAGATAATAATTTTTGCAATTCAATTTATTGAGTCTATGATAATATACATACGTTTGTAAGTATTTTTTTTTTCTTTAGAGCATGTATAGAAGATTTTGAATATCAAATTAAATTCTTTTCAATATTTTTTTGATATATTTTTTTTAAAATAATAAGAATGTTTTGTAACAAATTGTAAATTGGTCAAAATGACGGTTGAGCTCTTTTTTGAAAATTAATTGCACAATCATAAAATTGGTATTATAAAAAGATATTAATATTTATTTTTTTCTAATACATCTTCATATTTCTTTTATTATTTTGGAATTCTATTACAACCTCCACTTAGATGATGACTTGATGCTATATTAATAACATAATCTCCTTCTTTTACAACTTGTATAAATACTTTAGGTCTAAGAAATAAAGATTTAATTTTTCTAAATATAAGATATAATTTTTATTTTTAAATTTATTTAGATAAGATAAGAAAAATTCAAAACTATAATATATTTAATCTATTTGAAGATTATATTTTTTTAATTATAAAAAAATTAAAATAATAAGATTGGTTGGAGATTTTATAATATTAGGTATTATAAGATTTTTATAATCTTATACAATTACTTCTTCTAATATAATTTTATAGATAACGTTTCCAAAAGATAAAGATTTTCAATCTCTGAACTCTATATATGTAAATTTGACTTTTTGAACTAACAATATTTTCATCAAGATAATTGTACCAAAATTTTTTTAAAATGGATTTAGAAGATAATTTATGGTTTTTATAAGATAATGTGGTTCAAGAATTGAGTTATACTATTCCTAATGTTACAAGACAAACTTATTTTTTGATTCATTATCTTCTTTTAGAATTGTATCCTTTTTTGTGGTTTCACCTCTTTTTAAAATAATATTAAGCAATATGTTTTAGTTCTCTACAATATTGATATAATTCTTTTTGTTAGCATTGAGTTTTTTCTTGTATTGTAAGATCTTTAAATTAAATAGCATTAATTTGTATATCTTCTATGTCAAATTGTATATCTTTATTAGCAAAAATATTTGTAGAAAAAGGATAGAAATTGACTTATAAGTGCAATATTGTTCTATTCAACTTTAATTATTATTTATCAAAATTATGGTACATATATTAATATAAATTCATTTTTTTGTTATAAAATTTAAATTTTTTAAATTGATATATAAATATTATTATTTTTTAATATAGAAATAATTAATTTATAAAATATATATATATAAATTATCTAATATAAGATCTTATTATTTTAAAAATGATAAAAATTGTTAAAAAAGTAGATCTATTGAATAAAGTTGAAATAAATTGTATTTGAGGTACTTGGATTGAATAAAGAAGAAACTGAATTTAAAAGCCTTAAATCTCTCTAATATAATATATTATATTTAAAAAAATATATAAATAGAAATATTATTATCTTGGTTAAAATCAAGATATTTTATTTAAACAACTTATATTATGAAGTTAAATACTTAATTGTGTATTCTAAACAAATTAAATGATCTATTTAAGGTTCTTAAATTGATAAATTTTATCTATATTATTTCTCTCTAATGTGATATATTATTTATTTAAGAGCATAAATTATATAGTATAAGAACTGAAAAACTAGAAAATATATTTTTGATACTTAAAGTGACTTTTAATTATATAAACAATCAAAATAGAATGGAGGCAAGTAGGATATGCATTCTAATATTTTATTTTTTAAAACATTTAATTACTAATATTGACTCTCTTTTAGACAATAAAATCCTTAGCATAGTTTTTTAAGAAGATTTGAAGTGATTTTCATGATTTGATTAATATTCATACTCTTAATAAATACCAAGAGAGAAAAAAAAAAATGGCATAATTTATCAAAAATACTTTCTAGTGATACTCTATAAATTTAAAAAAAAAAAAAAAAAAAAAAAAAACTAGAATATGTCTAAAAGAACATGCAATAAATTTAGAGAATTGCTAGGTAGACATCCCTCTTTTATTGTATGGACATCCTTCCATGCCACCCATCTTTGCATACACATGGTAAAATTTTTATTTACACTAAAAAAAATTAGAATAAATTTACAATAAAAGATTTGTGTGTAATGGCTTATGGCATTATTTTTTTATTAATTAAATTTTTTTTAAAAATAATAATAATATATTTTTATATAATTTTTTATTCTCTTTAAAAAGCTTAATAATTTCATTTAAAGAACATTTTATTATAAATTTACTCTAAAAATTTTTAATCTAAATAAGAATTTTATTATATAGATGCAAAGGTATGTATCACAAGGAAATATCTACATAATAAAAGGAAGGTATCCATCTAGTGGTTTGTTAAATTTATTCATTATAGAAGGTTCCTAATACATAATATAAAAAATATATAGAAGACTTTCAAGTCTCATTTTTTTTTAAAAGACTTTTTTAATCCTACATATAAATTCAAATATTTTTAGAATAATCAAAGAGATGGTTGTTAGGTTAGATAGGTTTAATATAAGTTTTAAGATTCTTTTGAAAGAAATAATCTTTTGCTATAGAATCAAAAGAAATACATCTTTGTTTTACTATGTTCTTGTAGGTTTAATTATTCACCTATAAAACCTAATGTCTAAACATTTTTATTATAAGATAATCTTTTTTAATCTAAAAAATCTAAGGATCCTAAAATAAATATAAATAATAGGAGTTAAGGCCAAATATAGTAAATTATTTATTAGAAAATATAAATTTTAATATATATTTATAAATATTTTTGCAAAGTTGAAGTCTTTCAAGTATTAAGAAAACATATAGAATATTAAGGTTTTATAATTGAAGTGTATCAAAAGTTACAATTAGATTGCCAAAATCTAACCTTGTAATTAAGTTCAAACAATATTTAAGAAAAATTATGATATACTAAAGAATAAAAAAAAGATGTTTAAAAACTTTTATCACATTTTTAATGGAGGAACTTTTAAGGTAGTAATTCAAAATAATTCTTTAATATACTCAATAAAAATCAGATCTAACCACACTTCAACACCAAGATGGTATTAAGAAGTGCAATCCTTTAGATATTAGAATAATACATAATAATTTTTATACTTTTTAATATAAAAATAAAAAAATATCAAAAAAAAACAATGGTAGCTACAAATTTCTTATCTAACCATGCTTCTTATAAGGTTAATTAATAAATAAATATTTGGTTTTACCTATAAATATCAATAAAATAAAAGAAATTATTAAAAAATAGAAAATGGTAAAACTTCTAAATAAGATGATGTAAAAATTAAATTTTATAAAAAAAATTGGAATATCATTGATAGAAATTATATTTATATGGTAAATAAAATACTTAAATTTGGATATTTTTTTGTAATGTATTGTGAAATATATTATTATTTTGCTTCATAAAGAAGAAGATTGGATTCCATTAGGTAATTGGTACTTAGTTATATTACCAAACATATTATATAAAATTAATATAAAATTATTAAAAATTATATTATAATTGGTGCTTATTTAAATTATCCATCTGGATTAAACTACATTCTTATGATTGTGCTTTATTCTCAACTATATTTTGATTATTGAAGAAATCATTTATTATACTAAGACCTTCAAAAAAATCTTTAATCATATTTAGAATTTCTTTTTTAAAATAAAATAATAAAATATTATAGATTTTTTTTAAACTATGGAAAATTTATATTTCTATGCTAATTTTTGTATTGTAATACAAATTAATTTATAAGATAAAAATCCAATGGCTGGAATAAATCGATTTTTTATTAAAAAATATTAATTGAAAGAAGAGTGTAATAAGGTTGTCTTCTTGTACCTTATCTATTTATTATAGTAAGAAAATTCTCAAATGTGGTTATTTAAGAAGTAGTTAAAAAAATTATTCTAAATTTTTTTAAGTTCTTTTAGAATTAAGATTAATAAATTATAGAAAAATATATAGATGATTTTAAAGAATATAATATAAAATAAGAGGTCTTATATATATTAATATGATCCAATAATTTAGTCTTTATGATTAAAAATAAATTATTTCAAATCTACTATTTATTGGCAATATAAAAAAATTATGCTACTTTTATAGGTGGATGGCTTTGGATGGACTTAGGCCTCTTCCAATAAATTAAGCAAGCTTCTATGTACTTCTTGTAGATTTTCACTATATTCTTTAGATGTAGAATAATTTTTAATTGATAAAATTAAGTATAAATTAGTATTTTATAAAATTTAATATAGCCATATTATTTAATATAATTAATATAAAATTATTATTTTTTCTATATTTTATTTTATTATATCTAGTAGTTCTTTAAAAATATTTATAAAATCAAATCTATAGTCAAAAAAATTCTTTAGAATAATATGAAAGTTTTTGTAATGACTCAAAAAATTATTTCAATATTTGCATTTATTCCATGTCTTACCTTATTGCAATCTCTATAACCTCAAATAGCCTATTGCTTGAATGGTGAATTAAATACTATCACTTTCATATCTATTACAAGAATTATAGCAATTGGTTGCATCACCAAAGAATAATAAGACAATATGCATATGCAGGATATTGAGACAATTTTTTCATTAATAACTCAATACTTTGTTGGCCCTCCTTTTGCCTTTAGAATTACTTCTATATTAAGTAGCATACTTTCTATAAGGTTGAAAATGACTTCTTAACTAACTTCCTTCCACTCCTCCTCTATCCCCTCCCACAACTCCAATATCTTAGATAGTTGCATGGATCAAATACTCAAATAATATTTGAGATGCTCCCACACTTGTTTTATTGGATTGAGCCTCACCAAAGATCACAAGTGGTATGTAGGATGTTGTCAAAGGGCTACAAGACCATTGTCTTATCCTTCTAACTACTTCCAAGGTACTACAACCCATATGTCACATGTGCACCATCTTTCCTACTACTACTACTATAGCTGCTAGTTATTATAGTTTCTACTAGTAAAACATCTATTTTTTTATAAATTTAACTTCACCATGATATTCAAAAATACTTGGTTAGTCTAAGATCCTTACAAGATTTTAAAATCTTGCTCCAATTCTTCATAATGGCCTCCTAGAGTTGTAAAATTACTTTTATCAAAATCTTAAAAAATATCTTAAAAAATTCTTAAATTTTTAAAAATAAATTATAAATAAAATTTAAAAAATATTTTAATAATTCTAAGATATTAATATCAATTTGAAGCTACTTTATCATACCTTGGTAATTTTTTATAGCAATAAAATCAATTTAAATTAACTAAAAATTATATTATTTATTTAAATAACTAAAGAGTTATGATTTTCTTTTTCATACTTCTTCTACCTACTAATTAACATTTATAAGTTTCTAATAAGTAATATATATGAATAAAAGATTATTTAAGATATTAATTTTAAAAATCAAACACAAATTATTACAATAAAAAGAAAATACTAAACTAACTAAGAAAGTGCTTCCAAGACTTATTAAGACCTTATTTTTATGATTTTTTATTTAACAATATACTTATAACTTATAAAACCTTCTAAATCCTAATCAATATTTAGATGATCAAATAAAACTTCTTATTTAATATTTTTATATCTAAATAATATTAAAATATTATTTTTAACAAATCCAATAATTAAGATGCATTAGTGGGACTAACAAACTAGTAAAGGCACTTATGTGTGTAGATAGAAGAGTGCAACAATGCCTTAAAAAGTTAAAGAATCAAAATAGTACAGTAATGAGTGAAGTGGTGCAACGATGATGAGTGACAATGATGGTTGCAATAGTATTTGCAATGTATAATAAGAAAAGAGTCAAAAAAATGTTTCAACAAGCGGTACATGCATATATGGAGAATTCTTCACCTACAAACATGTTTTATAAAAACCTTCTATATCATTGATTCTTGAACTATATACTAACAACTTTACTTATTGGATCAAGTACCTACATGTTGCTTTATTTCAAAAAAAAGGTAAAATAAGTCAAATTTAAAAATATTGAGACAATTTTTTGAATTATTATAAATGGTATCTTTTATTCATCTAAACCATCCAAAATCTTTATACAAAACATAGAATAGATTTTTATGATAGGCTTTGAATTTTTTTTTATTATTCACAAATCTATTAATTTTAAAAGAGCAGCTATGCTCTACACTCTTAGACTCTACAGAATTAAAGACTTATTAAAAGACTCCCATTATGTTCTATTATTGGATGAAACCAAATAAATATATAAATTACTTTATTATGATACATATTTATAAAATGTCCTTATTTTGTATATCTCAAGACTATGGCATTATTTAATACATGAAGGTATTATATCCTTTAAATTCAAAGATTAAGTTGGACCATACAAATTAGAAAATAATCAATTATTTATAATTTTTTTCAACTTCTCTTCTAATATAAAAGATTAAAAGAAGACATATGGTTTGCCTTGCTTAGGTCTACTAAGATTAAATTGAATTCGGTTGGTCTACAATAAACCAAATATCAATGATTATTAGAAACCAAGTACAATTTAATATCAATATTATTAAATAAAATAAAATCATGGATCTAAATTTTTTGGTAACTAACAAGATACATAATTTAAAACTCTTGCATATAAAGAAGAAATACTCTTATGCTTTATTTGGCACAAAGGAGTAACTATAAACCAATGAAGAGTACCAACTAATCAAAATATTGATATTCATAGCTCTTTTTACACACCACAACAACACAAAATGATTTATATAGGTTCTAGGAGTATACACAAGTTTAATACATTTGGAATTTTGCTACATCATTCTTGTATAAGTTAATTTTTAGTGCCAAAATTTAGAAGTAATAGAGAGTTTCTTTGTGAAAACAAATCATCTTTATACAAGCCTTATCTCTTAAACTTAAGAAATTTTGCACTAAATGGTTTTTATGAAGAGGTTTGTATATATATAGAATATTTGGATTTAATAAAATAAATTTATTTTTAAGTTTAAAGTACAAAGTGATCTCCATATTAGAAAATGATATGGACAAGATTACATATGGCCAAATTCTATAGAAAATCACATGTAGAGAGAAAAAAATAATATAATAACAAGATAATGTTCCTCAAAAGATAGAACAAAACCTAAATGGTAAAAAACATGATTGAAGTTAAATCCAATTTAATAATCAAATGAGATTTCAAAGTGCTCCAAATTGACTTGATAATTCATGACACTCTAGAAAAAAAACATAATTTTAGGATTTTTTAGTGTAATTTGGCACTCTTATATCCACCTTATTAGAAGATGTTAGGATATAAGTTCCTTTGCTTTGCTTTGTACTTTTTCCTCAGATAATCTAATCATTGGATATACACCATTTTGCGTCAAAAATTTAAAAATAGGCAATTGCTCTTGTGTTCTAGAATGCAAACTGAAACAGACTTTCTGCCTAAATAACATCAAAAAAGCACTTGAGAAAATGGTGCAGCAAAGGGAAAGCACTCCAGAAGCATCCACGTGGCGCGGCGAATCAATATGCGAGCGGTGCTCATGCGCTGGCTTCCCTTGCGGCGTCGTCACCCTGTTCCGCCGGAGCACGAGAGGCCGTGACTGGGAGTTTGCAGCTGGGGTCGAATCCCCACAGTCGCCACAACCCTGATAAGCACGCGGAGCCCCATCATCTGGATATGGAGATCAGTCCGAAAGGACAGTTCCACACCGCGCTCCGCCCACGTCATCGAACCATCCCAGTGTTGCCAACCCGAAGCTCGCCAAGTGGAGGATGGGCCCGACATGCATCACCATGTGTCGGTTCGCTCCGCTAGGCCCCAAGTGGCAACCCACCGCGTGGCACCCGCCACGCATGCGCTCACAGGTGTCGAACGCTGCGTTGCGTTTAGCACTGCAACCCCGTCCGTCACCACTTCCGACCTCTTCTGGACTTCATGCCATGACAAGAATTTAAAACCGAAGTTGCCAAGTATGTATTCAACCAATTATTCCTTTAGATACAGATTCAGTGCGAGTGTCATTGGGGGTGTGAACTTGGTCGCAGCGGTTTGGATTCGAGCTTTTAGTGGCAGAGGTGACAGTTTCGGAGCGCCTGTGAGTAGGTTTTCGCTGACCATTGATTGTAGCGAATTGTGAATATAGGAAGTCTTGTATAGGAGAGGGTCAAGGTTGAAGTGGATTCGCTTCTAGGGTTTCGCTGTTCTTGTGTGGTGAAGAGGTTAGAGCTTGTGAAACAAACAAGTAGGTATGGCTTCGAGAATGGAGCAGTCGCAGCTTCGCTCGGAATCGAACCAGGCTAGGGATGAAGCTCGGGAGCACGCCCACAAGGGCACGGAGGCGGCTAAGGAAAGCGCCAAGGAGTACAAGGGCGCGGTGCAGCAGGAGGGACAGGCTATGATGAAAGGTGCTGAGGATAGGTACGAGAGTGCCAAGAATTACACCAAGCAGAAGAGTGGCGAGGTTGCGGACTCTGCTGTTGCGACAAAGGACGCCGCCGTGGACAAGACTGTAGGTGCTAAGGATGCTGTCGTGGACAATACGGTTCGGGCCAAGGATTCCATCGTCGTAAGCCTCTTGCCTTATCTCCGTCATTGGCTTCCTGATATTGTCTTTTGGGAAACTGCTCTGTTTCGAACATGAATTATTTTTTCAATTGAAATTGAGTTTTGGTCGGAGATAGTTTGTTATGTATAGCAGTTATTCGTGTTGTATTACAGTTGTTTGGATGGGATTGATCTCTGCGAGCTCCATTTTCTCATGCAAGATCCGGTTCTTACAATGTATGCTCTCCCACTAAGCAAGTATTATTTGTAGCTCTGGTTGCATTAGCAAATGTAACGATACCGGGTTAGATTGAAGTGTACTCATTAGGTGTGACGATCCTTTCCAGGATACTACTTCTCAATACGCAGGAGCAGCTAAGGACAAGCTCGTGGGCATGAAAGATGGTGTGCTTCACTCATTCCAGCAGACCAAGGATTCCGCTAATGAAATGAGTGCGAATGCCAGAGATAATGCTGCGGACAAGTACAACCAAGCAGCTGGCTATACGCAAGACGCCAGTAATCGAATTAGGGATTCTGCCTCAGAAAAATATAACCAAGCATCAGACACAGTTGGCAAGACTGCTGAGAGTACCCAGAGAGGCGCTCAAGAGAGGTAATTACATACTCCTCTGCCTAGGAAGCTTGTGTAGATCAAATTGCCATGGATCGATTTTCACTTCTAAGTATACATTAACCTTCCACTTTTTTATTCACATTTACGTTTATATTTTCAAATGTAGAATATTCGTTTCCATCAATTGTCTGCCTTAATTTGAATTGAATTACAGCTTTGGACATGCAAGGGACGACACGTACACATACATTGAAGAGGCAAGGAAGAACCTTGATCGAGCTAATAAGTCGCTCTCAGACACGACTGCCAACACAGCTCATAGTGTATCCCAGAGGACTGAGGAGACGTTGGAAGGCGCTGAGAATACCGCTGGACACTACGCGAATGCAGCGAAAGACAAAGCGGCTGAAACTTGGGATGCAACAAAACAGAAAGCTGGTGAGCTAACTGGGACTGCACAGGAGAAGAAGGAAGAGGCCAAGGACAGTGCTGGACAGACCTGGGACGCTACGAAGCAGAAAGCAGGGGAGGTTGCCGATACTGCTAAGGATAAGAAGGAAGAGACGAAGTCTAGCGCTGGTCTGACATGGGACTCTGCAAAGGATAGTGTAGGACAGACGTGGGATGCCACTAAGCAGAAAGTTAGTGATCTAACTGGCACTGCGCAGAAGAAGGGGGAAGAGGCTAAGGACAGTGCTGGACAGACCTGGGACGCTACGAAGCAGAAGGCGGGTGAGGTCGCAGATGCCGCGGGAGACAGGAAGGAGGAAACCAAGGGTAAAGCTGGGCAGACATATGAGGATATGAAGAGGAGCGCGGCTGAGACGTGGGAAACTACGAAGCAGAAGGCGGATGAGACGGCAGATGAAGCGGCTGATGCGGCACATTCAACTAGGGATCGTTCGTACGATGCCGCTGGTGCGACGCAAGATCACACCGCCTCTGCGTGGGAGCAAATGAAGCAGAAAGCGTCGAACCTGTTGGGAGTTGCCCCGCACAAGACGCACGACACTGCCGACGCAACGCAGAGGAAAGCGAATGAGACTGGAGATCGAGCAGCGTCAACATTGGATTCCACCGTGTCCGACACCGCCCAAGATGCTAAGGATAAGCTCAGCTCCACTTGGCAGTCAACTAAGGACAAGGCATCTGAGGGTGTGGATGCTGCCAAAAGGGAAGTTAATGACATGTCGGATGAGGCGCGCACTGCTGCTGAGCGTGAGAGAGCTCACGAGCAGAAGCGGGGTCCATTGCTGAGCTTTGATGGTCTCAAGCAGAAGGCGTCTCAACTTCTGGGCGGTCACCACGACAGCGCAGATGATGCCAAGCGAAGCGCAGAATCTACATGGGACGCAACCAAGCAGAAAACATCTGAAAATGTAGGAAAAGCCGAAGATAAACTTTCCGGGGCTGGCGCAAAGCAGACAGCTTCGCAAACTTTGGCCACTGGGAAAAATGAAATGGCTGACACTTTCGGTGAGATGCAGGATAGAAACACGTTGTCTGAGAGCACTGCAGGAGTCACTCCAGAGAAAGGTGCTACAGCTAAATCCGTTTGGGACACTACCAAGGATAAGGATCATTCCAGGGACAGTTATTCTTCTGTTCCAGAGGTGAATTGGAGTGAAATTAAGCAGAATGCATCCCAGCTCTTGGAGGGTGGTTCCAATGAAATGGCGGATACCTTCGATGACACCGCCGACAGAACCACGCTCTCCGAAAGCACCGCTGGAGCTGTCCAGGCTGGGGCTCATGCTGCATCCGATCCACTGGACCCCTCTCACGCTAAGACGCAGGCTCCTGAGTACCATAAAACTCCAGAGGTTTCCCACGGCATGGACTGGAATGCTGTAAAGCTGAAGGCTTCTCAAGTCTTGGAAAGCTTCGCAAACGAGACCGCTGACACATTCGACACCATCCAAGACAGGGATGTCATTTCTGAGAGCGTAGCAATGGCGACACCACACAAACCAGGGCTAGCCTCGATTCCATTCGACCCTACATCGACGAAAACTTCAGTTCACGAAAAGGTTAACGAAGCCTCTGACGCAGCGTCGCAGAAGATGCAAGAAGCACGAGACGAGGCAGCTAGGACTGCAGAGGACGCTCGTCACGACGCTGCTACCCACACGAACAACACCGGCTTGAGCTGGGACAGTTTGAAGCAGAAGGCTTCCGAAGTGCTGGGCAGCATCCAACACGCCTCGCAGGATGCTGCGGATGCTGCCCATGAACAGGCCGGCAAAGCAGCCAACGACTCCTCCCACGCCACGGAAGCAGCCTTGAGGAAAGCTGCTGATGTTGCAGGAGTTGCAAGTGATAGGGTGCATTCTGGTTTCAGCACTGATGAGCCTGTTTATACCTCCGAAACGAGGAGAGCCACTGCAGGCCAAGTTGCGGATTACGCAGCCAAGTAGATTGGATTCTCAATAAGTTAGAGCTGGGCAGTGTAGGAAACGAATCCACTACCAATCAGTCCGTTTTTCAATTGTAAGTATCTTTTTTTGTAATTTAATCAGTCAGCATGTCGAGGTTAGACTTCCATGATACAGTTTAAAATTGCGGTTCTCTGCTTCATATTGTGCACATGCAATCGTAATAACATATCATTCATTTCAGTCTCATTTATGCCAAAGTTACGTTGAGTTGATGCTGGAGATGTCAACGTCATATGAAGTAAGAGTTCGGCTGTGGACACTAATTTTCTGTGCGGAAAGATTACATTCAAAGCAATACTCTGGTTTGTTTGTGCTTATTGTTTTGATTTAGTTAATGTTGAGGGGATTTTATATCTTATATGCTCTAATAGCTTTCATCTTTCCATTAATCATTTGGACATATATGCAGCTCTTAGATTACATTTAAGAACATAAGCAAGAACATATATTTTTAGAACAAAATCTTCGTTCATTGTATTTTATGTACCATGCCAAAACATTATATTCCTGTGAAACACTGATGAATTATCAGTTTTGTTAACTTTCAACTTAGTATGCAGTTGCTTCATTATAAACGTGGTTAACCATGCAATATTGTAACTATATCACACCATCTTGCAACCATATCACAGTACCACATTTAGATAATCCAAACCAGAATACTGCTCAAATATATTGTAAGACTCATTAGCTATTCTAGTTTAATATTTTTAAAAATTATAAAGCATAATTTGAAAAGTATATTTGGATTTCACATTAAGATATGCAATTTAAAATCAAAGGAGGATTGTCATTTTAAAAATACATATATGATTTCTTAATTTAAAATATTGACTAGAATTAGTGTTAAAGATGTAAAATTAGTAAAAAGATATTATAGAGGGATTTTCTATTACCATTAAAAGATACAAACTCTTGTTAAGAAATGTTTAAAACAACTATAGAATTTAAATTCAAAGAAGAGAATATTTAAATTAATAGCTGTTTATACCTTTTTCATACTTTTAAAAATTCTATGCAATGAATATTTTTGTTAAAAAAATGAAATCTTAAAAAAAATTACAATTATTATTTTATAAATAGTTTAAAAATAAAAAATATATTTTAAAAAAAATTAAAATCATATCATACACATATTTAAACAAAGATGTTATAATATTGGTTATTTACATTATTCTATTAAATTTTTCTCAAATTTGAAGATATATTAAACTTTCTGTCTATAAATTTATTATAAAGCATTTAAGTTCTATATTTAGATTCATTTAATTTGGTATAAGTTAATTGATTAAAAATTGATGGTTTCTTTAATTTTATGTGAAAAACTTGTAGCATTTTAAAAACGAATCAAGTCATTAAAAAAATTAAAAATTAAAAAAAATTAAAAAATTATTACATTCATAAACTTTACATAATATTCTATAATATTTTAAAATAATTAGAAATTCTAAATTATTCAAAAGAATTAATTGCAAATCTCAAGCATAAAATAAATTTTATACTATTTTATTTAATAATTTAAACCTAAATAAAATCAAAAAATAACTTCTTTAAGTTTTTTCTTTTTTCTTTTTTCATAATTTAAATATCCTTGATTGTCTCCAAACATCATTCAATATAAGAGATAACTACTTATAAATAATTCTAACATAAAAATATATATATATATATATATATATATCTTTTAAAACTTTGATAATCTTATTGTAGATTTTACTATAGATATTTATTATAATAAAGTAAATATAAATAAATAGAAATATATAAAAATAAATTAGGTAGATAATGTTTTTATTAAGAACCTTTAAAAAGATTTTTAAATCAATATTAGATTCTTAGATATCCTTAGATGCACTATGTGGCTATACAGACTTCAAGGAAGCCATTTTAGAAGTGTCATACAACTTCAACATTTAGCTTGTAATCTTAGTAATCTTTTGGAAGCTTCCACATTCTTTGGTTAATATATATATATAGAAAGGCAGGTTTGAAGTCATATTTAATCTTATTAATGCCTTTCTTATATTCTAATTTTGATTTAAGACTTTTTAGTTTATTTGTACTTGACAATAGTTCCTTCTCATACCTTTTTCTTTTATAAATATGCATCTTTATGATATTTTCTTTCTTTCTTTATTCTATATAAATACAATATATTTGAATGATTTTATCTATTTTTATATTTTTGGTAGATTGGCATAATTGAAAGTTATATAAGGAAGTACTTTTTAAATATGCATTCAAAGATTAAATTATAATAAAATTATAAAAATCAATATGTTAGCTTATAGGAGATTTAGCTATAACTAATAATTGACTAGATTTTTTAGATCTTTAAGCTTTGAGTATTTAAAATACGTAATTGCCATTATTCTATGTGAAACTTGACATTAGAATACAAAGTGATCCAATGGTTAGACAATAACTTTGCCTTGGAAAAACTTTGTAGGATTTCTAAAAGTTTGTTTTAGATTGTAAAAGATTTTGTGGCTTTTTAAAAATATTAAGCCAAGATTTTGTAGACTTTACAATCTTCTATAATCTCACATCAAACAATTTATGGAATTTGAATTTTTAATTATAATTAGATAAATAAGATCAAAGTGCATTCTAAACTTGTTAATACAAATTTTATAATGATCTAAAAAATTATTTTGTTTAAAACTCCAATAATTATTTTATCAAATATTATATTTATTGGTTATTTATTTTTAGGAATTAAAGCATGTCCAATTTAAACAAATGATTATTATATAATAAAAGGATAATTATTGTGTAAAAGCAAGAATCATATTATTATAAATATACTCAATAAAAAAAATATGACATTTATTTTATCAATGGTTAATAATATACCATAAATAATACTACAAATATTAGTTTATTAAATTTATTAAAAGATTTTTTTTTATAAAAATACTTTATTTAATATTTAATTTATTAACTTTGTGATTACTTTATCTACTCAAAAGAAAAGTTTTTTTTGACTTCTTCTGCAAAAAATAATTTATAAAATAATTTGAATATCTTATTAAAATATTCATTGTAATATAATATTTTAATTTTTACTAAAAAAAATAATTATTATTATATATATATATATGTATTTATTTATTTAAAAAAATAAAATTTAATATTTTATTTATTTTTGTTGTTGTCACGTATAATTTGGCAATATTTGGCAACTATAACTTTTTAACGCAATCTATTATTTTTTGAAATAATAAGTGAAAAATTCTATTTATATTTAAGATTTTGAAGAATATTATTCTATTATATATTTTAACTACACTTGGTAATATTATCATTCCAACATATATAATCTATAATAAGTATAAATTAATAATAAATGGTTCTAGTAAAATGCTATCTTTACATTGTTATTATCATTTCTGAAAATATTCTTTAAAATAAATAATAGAAGTTATAGATTAATTGTACATAATAAATAATCATTCAATGCAACCACCAAGTGTAGTTGTATTACAAGATGGAGTATTATTTCCTCACTTTTAAGATAAGAGGAATTTTTTGATTTTGTATTTTAAAGTATTGATTGATTTTTAAAATTTTTAAAATTTATGAGATAATTTTTTAATATGTATGCAAACATAGTATTAAAAAATAGTTGAAATAGTTGAATTTAGCCAAAAAAAAGTAACGAGTCACAATAGAAAGTAAAGTTAATCTTTTAAACCTTAGAACCTCAAAAGATGTTTGAAATTTTCTAAACTCAAAAAATGCTAAAACAATTATGAAATGGCGTAGTTAATATTGGCACATGAACCGTTATTAGCTACACCGCTTTGAGAAGTTGTCACACCACCTTCCAAAATCTAATCCTAAAATTATTGCCAGTAATGGAAACACAAATACAACCACTTCCCAGGCAAACCCAGTAAAACCAGTTTTTCTAAAATTATCTCTGTCAATGTGTTGAGAAATTAGACTTTGCCTTTTTAGAGTTGTGATTGTTTGATTTCTCCCCTCATGTGCGGTAAAAAATCAAAAGCCCTGCGTTGACGTGGCACCATGACAGCAAACGCCAACACTTAGATTTGGGCGCAGTGTCATTACTGGAAGCAGTAATGAGGATATTTGCATCTAATCCGGAACCTGGGCAGCTCATTTTTCCGAACTAGCCTGCTCTTGCATCTTTAATGCTGTGCCCATATTTACCACCGTGATTTACAGCTTGTTCTGATCTACAAAACACCAACAACAACAACAACACACACACACCAAGGCACAGCCAGGCAACGCTTTCCATTCTTGATATTTGACAGCAAATATCCACGGAATGGCTTGTTCACTAGCTTCAAACCGTTGCCATGTTGGAACCCAGTTTCATTTTTTAATAAGAAATTGCACATTCCTTCATGGTACATTGAAACGGATATTTTGTACCCAGCCTCGGCTTCGGACTTTTTTTTTTTTTTTTTTTTTTTTGTTTTGCTGAAGTTCCACGGCGTCGAATGTTACAGTTGCATGGAATTATTGTTTACACTTCCGGACAAAGCAACCGGATGCAAAGCTCTGCGTTGAGCTGATAAAATGTGCTATCCGCAGTGCAAAAGTAGAGTCAATGTACAAGATCGCTGATTGTAAGGCTCCAATTTTGCAAACGTAGACGCCCGGTAAAACAGCCGCGTCCGTGAAAAACCCATTGAAGAGCGGAGAGCAGCGCCAGAAGGCGTTATCCAGGACGGGCTTTACAACGCCCCTGGGAAAGATGGGTGGCGACTTTGTCAGGAGGGAGAGGCATCGCGGACATCGTCGCCCATCGAATTAGGGGTCGTCGGACGCGTGCACGATTGAAGCGCCAGCCAATACTCGGAATGCACGAATCCCAACTTCCATAATGAGGGCAGCAGTTAAAAAGACATCGGAAAGGATGCGGTTCTACCGCGCAGCGCCAAGTGGAAGCGCCATCTCACATGTCGCCACATCCGGTGAAGTTGACGCGGGAAATTTCCAGAGCCGTCTGGGTCAACAAGGACTGCATCGCCACCCTTGATTTAACTGCTGCATGCGAAGTTCCGCCTTCTTCTACTCGGGTGGCGAGACGAGCAATAACAGCACACAATAGGATCATCCGGTTAGATACTTTTGTTCCGAATGCATGTGTTGGATTGCAAGGGGAATTGCACACAGGTTCTCCTCCATGTTCGGTAGTTGGGGGACTCGAGGTTATATTTGCCGGTGGTAGAGAGTTACCAATCTCTCGGAAAAAGATTTTCTGTTGTGTTCGTTTGGTGGGGTTTGTAGTTTGTAGTTTGTGATCGACTGTCTGAGTGGGTGCTGTCGGCCAGACGTTGGAGTGATTTGTTGGAGAAGGGTAAGCGCCTCGCTGATCTGCTGAGGTTGCAGTTTGGAGGATTGGTGCTTCACAACCTTCTCGCGAGTGCAGGTAGATCATCTATTGAGCTCATGCGGTGTGATGATGTCGAGTTTTCGTTTTGATATTCGCAGGTGGCTGGCGATGCTGGTTATTTGCTTGATTACTTGGATTGTGAATGGGTTGTTTATGTTTTGTTTTGTTTTGTTTTGTTTTGTTCTTTTTTTAAATTAAATTTTTTTGTGACCCCCCCCCCCCCCCCGCTCTCTCCAAGGGTTTGCGATCGTTCCAGTGATGTGCTTGGAAATGTCCGTGGGGTGTAAACGTCGTAGGCCTCTCAGGGATAGAGACAAGTTACCCTTCTCTCATGCTCGTGTCACCCGCTGTGTTTTCAGCCCAACTATTTTTTGATTTAGGCTTGTCGGTTACGTGCGTAGAAAGGTCAAGTACATCATGTCCTGTTCTGTTCTGTTCTGATCTGGTGATCTTGTGTTTCATTTAATTATGATGTTATTCTAGACTTCTGGACAGGAAATCAGCTTTGGGTTTCAAAGCTTGGTAATCTGCACCTCTCGTGGTTCGTGTTGCGGTATGCGAATTGCAATGAAGCTGGACGTTGTCAAACAGTTCAATTGCAAATGTGTTGTATTTGAATTATATTGGTATGAACAGGAGGGGTGTGTGTGTGTGTGTGTGTGTGTGAGACCAGGTGGATTATGGACGTCCGATGATAAAAACGTATTTAATTTCAGCTAGAATCCTTCCTGCTTCGCATATTTCGGTTCTCTCTCTCTTTTTTTTTTTTTTTTTTTTTTTTTGTCTGGATAAAAAATGAACTCGAATGTATATACCGGGTTGGTGGCCGTCGTAAGAGTGTATCAACAATTTGAAGAGTCAGCCACAACCTTGTTACAATTCGCCGTGGTTCCGGTCCTCAAGATCTTGATATTATGTGCCTTTGGCTTGGGTTTGGCCAGTTCTTATGTCAATATCCTCCCAGCTAAGTCTCGAAAGCTTTTGAGCAAGGTGAGTCCATCCAAGCGCCTGCTCTGTTTTTTTACGAAGTTAATGTCAGCCTCCTCATGGTTCCACATGTTTAAGTATCAATTCAATCCCACGTCTTCTGGTATTCCAATCTTGCCTGTATCAAGCGTCACACTCCATTGCCACGCGGTTGGAGCCTAATATTACTGAGTAAAATTGAAAGAAAATTAGCAGTGCTACTTTTACGGTTTGTTAGCGTATCATTTCCTCTTTTCCAGAACAAATGCAAAACCTGATAATATAAAATGACAGTAAGCGCTTCAATTTGAAAGTGAGAATCTTCTGAATTTAGTGGTTTCAATCACATAAACACGTAGGAACCATTTCGCTCCTGTTACTCACATGGTTTAATCGCTGTAATTTACAGTTGGTGTTCGCGTTATTTCTTCCTTGTTTGATCTTCACACAACTTGGGAAAGCTGTCACTCTTCAGTCGATAATAGAATGGTCAGTCTTCTAATCCGCTTAACTTCGCCATTTGGAACTCTTCTGTCTTGTTGATGGCGTTATTTGTTTTACACTATTCTAGTCAAGCGTGTTTACTCTGAAAAGTGTTGCTCTGAAAAGTTGTAATCTACAGGTGGTTCATACCTATAAATGTTGTGCTAGGAGCGAGTTTTGGTTGTGCTCTTGGTTATCTAGTAGCTTTAATCGTTCGACCTCCACCACAATACTTTAACTTCACGGTGGTCATGATTGGCATAGGTGAATATCAACCTGTCTCATTACTCTTAAGCAAGATCCACTCATACTTTTCAGTACGTCTTGCTTAAATGATACTAGATTTGTGACTTTTTGACTTTGAGCTTGTGCTTTGAGTTACTGAATAGAATGAAACTTAGGCCAGTTTTTTGCAGGAACTCTAATTTTGTAAATTGCAATTCAGGAAATATTGGTAACATACCACTCGTTATTATTGCATCCATCTGTCGTGATGAATCAAACCCGTTTGGACTTGACCCAACCGTCTGTAACACCAACGGCGTTGCGTATATCTCCTTTGGCCAATGGGTACGACTGCTATCATCGCATGAAAAAACATCTGTGTTTCGTTAGCTGAAGTGCAGTCTTAAACTCGTTGGTTATGAAAGTCCAAGTTCAGACTGAAAATGGTCCCCTACACGTTGATATAAAGCCTATTTTGGACCATGTTGTAACGTTGCTCTGCTTGTGTAAGTGATCTCTCTGGCCAAGCTAGGCTCACGTAAACCCGAATGTCCCCAGGTTGGAGCGGTCATCGTTTACACATTTGTATTCCACATGTTGACTCCCCCAAAAACAGTTCCTACCAATGATGAGAAGCCTTTAGTCATCAAGGTTGAAGGCGACAAAGATGTTAATGAGCTATTAAATGGATTGGCGAGTAATGTCAATGACACAGATTCTCTCCACGTCCCACTCCTCCGTTCTTGTCAACCGACCAAATTACAAAAGGTTTGGAAAATCTTTCCTGGTCTAAATGAAATAGAATATTTGTGCGATATTGTTGCACACATTTGCTGTTTTATTTTTCCGCTGTTTCGTTTTCTATTATTAAGTAATCGTTGAATTGCTTAGGATGTGAATCTATCAGAACATGCCAAGAGGGACACTAGGATTGTCTTTGATTAAGCTCGTCGATTCACATCAACTATTTCAATGAAGTATGTTCTCGCCATTACACTAAATCAACGTGGGTGTTGTGCGTCCAGGTTCGGCAAGGCGTTGCACAAAGTTGGCGGTGGCTGGCCAAATCAAGCTTGTTGAAAGATATTTTTCAACCACCTGTCGTATCATCTGTAAGTTCACGTCTAGTAATCAGTATTCCGGTTTTTTACAAATGCACTTGTCTGCCGTGCTACATATGATTGATAATATCCCCACGAGCACTGAATTGTATAACATGTGCAAGCTTAAGATATGTCAAGTGGTGATTATTTGATCACCTAACTTGATGCTTGGACATCAAAACAAGTTGTCGAGGGAAACAAATGGCTGCACAATCAGATGTGGTTTTCTGAGGGATCGTGGCTTCTTGATTGTGCTGTGTGCAGCTCTTGGCCTTGATTATTGGGGCCATACCCACACTCAAGGAACTGTTCTTTGAGGAGCACTCCTTGTTCTTTTTCTTCTCTGACAGTCTTAATATGCTGGGGTAAGTATCCGACTCCTTGCACATATTTGAGAAAACCTCTCGGCTCGCGTTTTGTGAGATCGTCTTCTCTTTTTTGAACCTGGTAAGTAGTTATCTTCTTGAGTGAAGTAAAAGCAATATAATGTTGTGGGGCGTAACTGTGCAGCGGAGCCATGGTGCCATGTATAATGCTCGTCCTCGGCGGCAATTTAATCGGAGGTATGGGATCCAGTTCTTGCTCTTGAATATTTTCCTGAAGCGGTACTCTTACTATTTTCCGCCTGCTCCTGTAGAATTGTGATCCAAGTTCGAAGCAGGCAGTGAAGTGTTCTCCAGTCACGCGGTTTGGAGAAATCTAGTAACCTGCTCTGCTGGTCAAAAGGTGCGTCTAATCGATCTCATCACGAGGGAATCGTTGGGTGTGCAATGGCAGGGGCAGGAAATTCCGAACTAGGATTGCGAACGACCGTGGCAATAGTTTTCACACGCTTGTTCCTGGTGCCTCCTATGGGCTTGACCATCGTGCAAACTGCAAACCACCTCGGATTCCTACCTGCAAACAACAAACTTTTCCGATTTGTTCTTCTTCTACAACACTCTATGCCCACATCTATACTTTCTGGTATGCACTCCTTTTCTGGGCAAGAGGCTAAATTGACGACAATGTTCGGATTGAATAATCACCCTGCTTTGTGTAACTGATCGTGATGTAGCTCTACCGGTCCGCTGCAGTTGGTGATTTCGTAGTATATATTGATTTCTTCGGAGGTGACTTGTCGACTTAAGGAGACTGATTCCTTTACATTCTTGCGTTGGCAGGGGCGGTGGCCAGCTTACGAGGACATGGTGCGAAGGAAGCATCGGCCATCCTGTTCTGGGAGCACATTTTGGCCATATTCTCAATAGCAATCTGGCTCATCTTGTACATTAATGTTCTCTTCTGAGGCGCCGCAGACCACCCATTTTTTTATTCGCTTTTTCGAAAGTGTTTCTTGGAGGTATTCGCAAAATGTGCAACATTACCTCCTGTAACGTAGATAATAATACCAGAGACAGAAAGACAGACAAACGAACAAAGAAGATTTCCTTTCTTTTCCCTTCATACAGTAGATAGACGAGCAAAAACCAGCAGCTTATCTCGATGGGGTGGGTGTTGTCTGGACCCTTGACCTCTCTGAATTCCTTTGGAATAAGGTGGAGTTTTTCCCAACAGATTACTACTGATAGGACACTCAACCCCTCATGAAAAGAGCGGGTCTGCTAAGACTTTGTCAAATCTGATACCTGTTGTGTCTTCGTCACTGATGTGGTGCCAATTATTTGGCATTTTCAAACCGTAAATAAAAACATAAGATAATGCAGTGACAAATCAAGGGGAAGTTTTACAAATGCATCCTAGGTGTATATGGATTCTGGTTGGAAGATTAATGAATTAGCATAATATAAATTTTTGTAAAGAATCCAGTAGGTTCTGTACTCATTTTATTGTGGGGTCAAATTTCTTTCGGAGTTGTGAGCTTTCTGTGTTATAATAACGCTTTATTGTTATTAGTCCGTTGTTTTGTTATGTCCTGTTGAACATGGTTAAAAACCGCATTTTCTATTATATTTTCATGGCTTATTTTTATTTTATTTTATTTTCTGTTTTGAAATAATGTCATTTCGTTCTAGGCAGAAGAGAGATTCTTTAATTTTTATTCAATACAATAGATATTGATCCATTATGTGTATAGGTTTAACAAACACATTTCTGTGTGTTTCATTGGAATGTTGGATGATCAGTGTTAGCCTCGTTCACAGATTATTTTGGCCACAACTACTGAGACATTTATCATTACAGAATAATAACCTCGATTATAGAGTTTTCACACAACAGACAGGATATGTATGTCTACTTGCAATTTTGACTACTTGCAATTAAAAGATAATAAGAATTGACCTCTCTCTCTCTCTCTATATATATATATAACTTACTTGAAACGATTGTCCGCCGGACATCCGCGCAGTTTTTGCTTCGTGACACGCGGATCGAGCTCTGGGGATAACCTCGAGGAGGACAAGCGTGTGGTAGACGGAAGATTGGTGGGGAACATTTTACTTTTTTAAAGCTGCTTCTCTGCGCTCTTTCTCTCGCTCAGCCTAACTCTCTTTTTTCTTCGTTGCCTCGCTTCTGTTCCTCTTGTTTCCTGTCTCTCGTACTCTGGTTTCTCTCCTGTTTTTCGCTTCCTCCGTCACTCATTTATCACTTGCAGTTGGTCGGCAAAGCCATGCGAATCCGTTTGTTGTTTTATCTTAGTTTTGATGCCAATGTTGGCTGGATCTTGTTTGCCCTGTGTGTAGTGCTCAATCTAGTTGGAATACATCATTGTTCGTCAATCGGTTCATTATTGGAGGTCTCAGATTTTCTTCAATCAGTTTTTTGGTAGATTTTGATGTGAAATTGATTGGGTAGGAGACTCTTGACGGGTCAAAAATCACTGAAATTAGAATCAAGACAAATTTTTGGCAACAATTAAAGTGAAGTGTGGTCAGCTGCCTTGTCAGGTTAGATCAGCCAACTATGCAGAAGCAACTCTTAATACTCAACTGTTGGATCGCTACTTATTCTGGTTGTGCTCAAACCGCATAAGAACTGGTTCCAACAAGCAAAGGATCATCCAAATCGGAGAACTAAGGAGATTGAAGTGACTATTTGAGTGAAGGTCCTCAATTTATTAGCATGGTCTAAGGCAAGAGCTCCCCATTTTTTCTTGTTGCATAAATTTTTTAGCTACCTTGTTAACAATACATAGTTTATTTATTTTTGGAATTGATTCAATAAAGGACTTAATCATATTAGCAAATTAGAATTTATTTTAATTATTATTAAAATATTATTAAAATAATTATTATTATTCAAACTAATTGCAAGTATTAGTCTTAACTTATTTTTACTTTACTATTAAGTTGGTTTGGAATTTTTTTTTGATTTTGACTTTTCAACTTAAATAAAAAATATAAAAATAAAAAATCAAATAATAAAAAAATAAAAAATAAAATAAAATATTAAATAAGAAAAAAAATATAATAAATAAAAACTAAAAAAATAAAAAAAGATTAAATAAAACTAAAAAGATATAAAATTTATTATAAAATTAAAAAAATAAACTATAACTTATAATTATTAATTAATCTATACATATATATATAAGTACATATTTTGATTAAGTAATACAATTTTAAGTTGGACTAAATGTAAAAATATTTGGAAGGTGGTTTTTTTAAAGTAATTTTGTATTTGAATCGTGTATACTTGCTTCATATCACATCCACAAATTAGACTAAAAAACACTAGCTATTTCTACCTTTTGTGGTTCTTGTGATTGTTATTAACTCTTGTGTAATCTATTGAGGATTTAAAAATTTTCATATTAGAAAGTATCTTTAATAATATTTTAATATAAGAGATTAATATTGATATTTTAATATTATTTATTAATATAGATCATAATAAATAAACAAATATAATACTATATATTTTATAAAATAAATTATTAAAAATTATTATTTTAAATTTTAAAATAATAATAGTACTTCTAATAATATTTACCAAATAAACTTCATGGTCTTGGTCTAATATATTTTTAAAAATTTCTTGGCATAATTTATTTTTTAAAAAATTTAAAATAATATCTTTAAAAAATAATCATAATCATAAAAGGTTAAAGGTAAATAATTGATTTTAAAAGATTATTATTTAGATTTTTATAGTTTTAATACAAAAAAATGGAAAAAATGGAAAAAATGGAAAAAAAAAAAAAAAACATCAAAATAAAGTTTGTATCAAATGATTTGAATAGAACATATGATTTTAATAAGATAACAAAAACATCAAATTAAGATAGTTCCTTCAATTTGAATTTATTGTATATTTATACTACTTCTATTTAATTATAGTAGCTACTTTATTATTTTATTTTAATCTAATCTAACTTAGATATCCGATTCTTAAATAAATTAGGTATTTTCAATCTACCTTATATTTTATAGTTCGAATCTTAATCCGGTTTACACGATTTGATTCGTAAATGGATCATATATTTTTTTATCTTCTTTAGGCTATTATCTAGATCTTATTGGTTTAGAATTTTTTTACTATTTGGACCCTACTAGTCTGGGATTTTTTTATTATTCAAATCCTACTGATTTGGATCTAATACTAATTTAATCAAGCTGATTAATAATTAAATTAAATTAATTAAAATCATTAATCATGTTGAAGAAGGAAAAAAAAAATTATTAAAAATATATAATAAATATTATTTTTGTTAGAGATATATACTTTAAAAGTTCATAAAATCTTTCAAAATATTCTAGAGATTTTTTAATTAGTAGAAGCTATTTGAAAAGCTTCAAATTTAATGGAAGTAGCTCAAGAAGCTTCGAAGTTAATGGAAGGAGCTTGAAAAGCTTTCTAGTTAGTAGAAGGAGCTTGAGAAGCTTCCAAGTTGGTAGAAGTTGCTTGAGAAGCTTCCTATTTAGTGGAAGTAGCTCGAGAAACTTTAAAGTCAATAGAAGGAGCTTAAGAAGCTTCCTAGTTAGTAAAAGAAGCTTAAAAAGCTTCCAAATTGGTAGAAGTTGCTTGAAAAGCTTCCTATTTAGTGGAAGTAGCTCAAGAAGCTTCTTATTTAGTGGAAGTAGCTCGAGAAGCTTTAAAGTCAATAGAAAGAGCTCGAGAAGCTTCCTAGTTAATAGAAGGAGTTTGAAAAGCTTCCAAATTGGTAGAAGTTACTTAAGAAGCTTCCTAGTTTGATGGAAGCCGCTCAAGAAGCTTCTTAGATAAGGATGTATATTAGAATCAAGACTGAAAAGTTCTTCAATCTTGACAATGTATCTCTTAGAATTCTAACTTATCTTTCTTGGTATTGTTTATATACTCATTTAGATAATTTAAGTCTTTGTTGATTTCTTCTTGAAACCTCTTTTTAATTGAAGTCTCTTATTCTATATTCTCATGTTCTTGATAGTTTGTTGAGACTACCTTCATCTTAAATATCAAAGTTAGATTCTTCTAGTTAGAAAGTAGATTATCTTTCTTTTTGAAAGTATATTAGTGCTTTAGAGGTTGTGGATTACTTTCTTCTAAATTGATATTTTCTTCACGACAATATTGGAGCTTTATTCCTCTTGCAAAAGAATAGATCACCTCTCTGTTTGAAAATCTTAATGCATTTTAAAAATTCATGATTTTTCTCTTCTAAACTAATATTGTCTTCTTATAGATTCATTTTTTCTTTCTCTTAGAATGGCTAGAGATCAAAACATTAGTATGATTAAATCTTTTGAATCCAAATTAAATACCATTATAAGCAATCTTATTATTTTATTTACTAGGATTGTGGAGATTGAAAGGATTGTTGCAATACTTCATAACAATATAATATTTGGAATACCACGACCTAGATTGTACTTGCTTCAAACTTCTCTGCTTGAGGATGTACTACTACATATGCTGTGCTTGTCAAGGATACAAGAATATAGAACAATAGGCTTGAACTAGGATAAGGTTTCAAAAAGAAACCAACAAGAATTTCAATTAACTAGATGAAGATACAAACAACACCAAGAAAGTGTCAAAGACACAAGAATACATAGCAAGAGGCTTGAATTAGGACAAGGTTTCAAGAAGAAACCAACAAGAACTTGAATTAATTAGATGAATACACAAACAACATCAAGAAAAGTGAGCTATATTTCTAAGAGATGCATTATCAAGACTAAAGAATTCTTTAGCATTGAATTTTATATATATCCATATCTAGGATGCTTTTTGAGTGACTTCTATCAAATTAAAAAGCTTTTCAGGCAGCTTCTACCAATTAGGAAGCTTCTTAAATTCCTTCTACCAGCTTAGAAGCTTCTTGAGGTCCTTCTATTGACTTGGAAGCTTCTTGAGGTTTGATTTCGAGCGTGTCTCATACACGGTCAATCCTCGGATATCAATTCAACTTATTCTAAAATTTTTTAAGCTTGACCCTGCTCTTAATTTAATCCTAATATCAACCATACTAACTATTTATCTCTTTATCCTATTTTTATTAACTTATGGCTTTTTAAAAATAATAAAAAAATTTCTACAACCTAAAAGAAAAATTTAATAACTAATTTTTATCTATTAACTATTAAAATAAAAAAATAATCTAAGAAGCTTTCATAAATCTTTTCTTAAGTATCTTAAATTCCTATTGAACCAAGATAATTAAATATTAAGTAGAAATTATTCTTGTTCATGTTTTTTATTATATAAATGTGTTACAACATAACATCGACTCCCTTTGAACTTACGCATCCTTTGATATGTGCCAAATAAGCCATGTGTTATAGTTGGCATTACACCATCTCTTCATTTTTTGCATCAAGTTCTTCATCATTATATTCATCATCCATTTCAATACAATTATCTTCTTCATAATCATTGAAATCTTTAACGTGATCTTCCACATTTATTTCTTGATCTTGTCTTTTAAAAATCTTTATTGGCTTTTCAACAATAGGTATTTTCAACCTTGTACTATCCAACTCTCTCAATGAATACATGGCATTGTCATAGACTGTTACCACTATATATGGTCCAAATCAATATTTTGAAAACTTCCATAAAATATTATGTTGATTATCCAAACTGCTATCATAAATAAGTAGTCAATCACCTTCTTCAATTGCTTTAGGCTTTAATCAATGTTGTTTATCAAATCAAGCCTTATTCTTTAGCCTTGCCTCTTGTAATCATTTTAATACTAATTTGACATCTTCTGATCTTTGTTGAAGTTATCGAATTCTAACAGCCAACATCTCTTCTCTTGTTAATCCATCTTCCTAGGGTAGCATATTCCAAGTTGGCACATGTTCTTCAATTGGCATAATAGATTTTTGACCTGTCATGAATTCTACTAGCATATATCCCGTCACTGAACTATATGTTGTTTGATCAGCCCATAATATATAAGGTAGAAGTCAAGGCCATTCATTTACTCTTTTGTTATTAGCTTTAACTAAGGCTTTTTTAATTGGTAGGTGTCCATCTCCACTTTTTGCATTCCCTTTTAGATTATAAGCAGTCATCAATGATAATTTAATTTCGCATCTCTCAAAGAATTTACGAGCTTTACATACATTCAATTCTCTACAATCTGTAGTGATCTTTTTCACACATCCATAGCAACAAATAACATCCTTAAGCAAAAATCTGCAGATTTTTTTTATAAACTTTGTTCTTAATGCCTTTCCTTTTATTTGGTTTGATAAATCTTCATGAGCCAAAATTAAATACCTCATTTGCTATAATCCCATTGATATAATAATCAAATCCACAATCCATTAAAAATGAATAGCCAAAGGATATATTGCATGTAGACCATTTCGATGATGTATATTTGATAAGTTATATAAGTTTCCTCAAAAAAAGCCACATCTTGATATATATTCTTCTACCAATATTGTTCTTTCAATTTAACAAAAATACACCAAAATCTTCTATGCCCCGCCCATAGACTATCATGAAATTCCTTGAGTAGTTTTTATTGATCTTCTTTGGTACATACTATTCATTGCGGCATTCTAATGTTTGATTTTGGCCTCTTCTATAGAAATCTTCTTTGTAATATGAACTTGTATGTCTTTTTCTTGATTTATTTAAATTTTTTAGTAGGCCGATCAATATGCTTGGTTAATATGCTCAAATAATGTCTAATATCCAATAATTCTCTTTCATAATTTTTTTTATGAAATGACATATCTTTCTTATTTAATTATAAAATTGAATAAAATTTTGTACCCGCATCATCAATATCCTCAATCATCTCATCTTCTCTATCATATTTTGATCGAGATAGCATATTTGCTATTAGATTGTCTTTTTCTGCAACATGTCTAAACTTCAGATTTAATAACTTGATATAAGCAATCCATCTCAACATTGCAATATGTGGTGTTGTACAATTAATAATCATCCAAGTAAAGATAAATAATTTGTTTCAATCACCACCATTGTTCTAATTAAATAATCTTTTTTAACTTTTACAGCTGAAATAACTCCCTATAATTCTCTTTTCACTTGTAAATATGCATGTCGGCAACTACTTAGAATCTTATCTCCAAATCGAACTGCAAATCTATGTCCATTTGAATCATCTTGACCTATAATCCATACAATAGTAATTGGACTAATATCCATTGTAAGAATTATTGGTCAATTGCACTTATAATCAGTTTTTTCAATATTAGAGGTGATGTCAAAAAATCCTTCAATCTTTGCATTGCTTTGATATGCTTTTCTTTCCATTTAAACCTATAATCCTTATGTAATAATTCATACAATAAATCTACTATGTAAGTATAGTGAAGAATCCAAATATGATAAAATATACATGCACCCAAAAACCTTTGCATATCTATTAAAAAATTGCAATCTTCTTTCATTCTCCTAATTGCATCAATCTTAGTTGGATCCAATTTCCTTCCATAAAATCCATATAAATGTCCAAAAATTATAACTTGTATTTCAAACATAGATTTAGCGCATGATAACATAAGATGAACTTCTTCAAGCTGAGTCAAGATTTTTTTCACAATCTTGTATATGATCAATAACATACTTGTGACATCCTCTCTTATCTAAAGTTTCATCCTTATCTTCTTTCTTGTACCTTTTTATAGAAAAATCATCTAGAAAAGGCATAGTCTTCTCAAGAATAAAATCTCTTAATACCATATTTATTCTATTCATCATGTGTACTATTGAATTGATAGACCCTTGAGAATGAGTATACATTTTAATTAGTCTAAGTGGCGTTCTCATTGTTATCATGTCTCTATTCTATATTGCAAGTTGAAATTGTTTATAGCCTGAATACAAATCATCCATTGAATAGATTGTCCTTCTTGCAAATGCTTTAGCAAATTCATCCACTATTAGTCTAATTCCTATATTTCTAATAGTCACTGTATTTATTGGTTTTATATCTTGAACAAATTATAATGATTCATTTTTCTTAGGTACTGTAAACCATCAACTAGAATATGGTGCAAAAGATGGTTCCAAAATCTTTATCTTTATTTTCATCTTTTCTTTCAATAATTCCACCAAACTTGGCAAATGTATCCATAGTACTAGAATTGGTTTTAAATTCCAAAACACATGTAGTATAGTGAAAATAACCATTGAAATTACAACATTTGGATCCACGCATCCAATTTTATGACATTCAAAGGCAAATGATTTACCTTGTTTTGCTAACATCTCTTTGAAGTACTCACTTTCTTTTGGCAATAAAGAACCATCAGATCTAATCTTTAATTCTTCAATTTTTTTTTTAGTAAACTTATACCTAATATTCCTCGGATTTCTTAATTTTTTTTTTCTTGATGCTTTTTCTATCTATTCTTTAGAATCTTCTAGCAAAGTTCCAGCAACAAGTTTCATCTTCTTATCTATTGTCTTATATTTTGTTTCAATCATAACCTCTGGTACTTGAAAAGATTCAAGTATAGAATAAATTTCTCCTGAATGAATTTGCACAACCTTATCATCATCTCCTAATCCAATTAATACAATCAATTCCAAAGAATCTTCCAATCCATTTTTTTCATAAATATTAGAAATCCTTTCATCATCTTCTAATGTCTTCAATTCACATAATTCTTTTTTAATATGTCATATATATATATATATATATATATATATATATTTTTTAAATCTATAACTTTCTTATACATAATACTTCCATTTTTAAAAATATCAATAAAACTTATATCAAAGGTACCTACATCTTGTGAGAGTACTTCCTCTTTTATACCTTTATAATCTTGCTTTATAATAGTACTCCTCAAAAATCCATAAATTCTTCAACAATCCTTGGCAATAGATTCTTTGTCAATTTGTCTCGATTACGTTCATGATTTGGAGGCATAGTCAAAAATTGTACTACCCTTCTTTCATCTTCATTACAAATCCATGCATAAGTTGAACCATTATCAAACACTTTTATTTCTATCCGAGTTGCAATAATATATGGATGTCCTAATATAAGAGGATAAAATTTTGCATCTTGAACAAAGAAATTTTGCTCCATTGCAACATCATCAATTTGAATTTTTACATTTGAATAAGTACCATATAATTCACCTTGTATATTATTAGCTACATGTATTATCTGTCCATGCTCCATATCAATTGGCTACTTTTATTTCATATCAAGATCCTTAGATATAAGATTTATTTCCAAACCGTGGTCAATCAAAGCAACAATTGGCTCATCTATATCTCCAATCTTCATTAATGCCTATGTAGTCACTCAAGTCTAATGCTTTTGAGTATAATGACTCAAAACTTCTTTCTCCTTGTCACTTGGATTATCAAAACATGCTCTTTGATTATAGCTCCTTCTTCTACTTATTAATTGTTTACAACTATTGCCAATTTTATCTTCTTTGTCTTCACATATATTTATATATATATATATATATATATATATATATATAGCATGATTTGATCTAGTTTCACTTATTAATTATCTTTTTTGCTTAATACTATTAATAATAATATTATGAAATTATTTCTTTGAAATATCCAAAATCTCCTTCAAAGTAAATTCAACTTTAGCATTGATTGCATGTTCTTCAAGCACTTCCTTTAAATCTATTGCTACTTCAATATCAGAGAGAAGTTTGTAAGTCATTGACTCCCCTTTTTCTCCTAAGTCTTTTGATTTTTTATTAAAATAATATTGAGGCATCCTTTGTTGGTAACTCTTGTGAAGTGTCACGGACATAAGATTTACTCCAATAAATTATCTAAGTAATATAGACCAATAGAAGTAGGTAAAATAAGTTGATTTAATAATATCTGATAGACAAGCTTCCTAGAAGCTTCATAGATGTGGAATCACCTTTATATATGTCTATAGGTGATTGGTAGGTTAGAAACTTGGTCAATAAGCTAGCCACATGGCGCACATATTGGTAGCTTGTGGAACAAGCTAGCCATGTGTCACACATGTTGATAGTTTACGATGTCGTATGTCATGAAGTCTTGCTTGAGAATGCTCCGGGCACCTAGCTGTGGAAGATAAAAGGGAAATACGCAACAATAACTAGTCCTAACTTTTCTAATCAATTTCTAAACAGTCCTTAATCATACCTTAATTAAACTCTAGTCAACCTTGATCAAATTCAAAAAAATCCTAAAAAAAACCCTACTAAATTCTAATCAACCCTAACAAATCCTAAAACAAATCCTAACTAACCTTAGTCGAATCCTAACCAAACCCTAAAGAAATCCTAAGGCAATTTTAGAACCTCAACAACTACCAAATAAACCGTCGATTTTGATTGAAATTTTGCACACATCTTATCAATTAAGTTGAAAATAAGCACATTAAGTTTGAAGTAGATCTAACTTCACAAAAAGAAGAAAAATCCATAAATTTGCATAGGTGACGGCTGGCCTCCTTCTCCAATCTTAATGCTAATATTCCAATATCTAAATCTCCCTTTTACACCATTCCATTGCTTTAAAATTTTGCATGTGCATAGAAAAACAAGTCTACTACCCACATACACAAATTTCACTCCAATCCAACTAGCAAATTGCTCAATATCTCAAAAACCCTAACTGACCTTCAAAACTTAATTTCTAAGACCTTGACTCACTTAAATCTTAATTACG
Organism: Physcomitrellopsis africana; assembly: GCA_036785485.1. Lineage (NCBI taxonomy): Eukaryota > Viridiplantae > Streptophyta > Bryopsida > Funariales > Funariaceae > Physcomitrellopsis > Physcomitrellopsis africana. The sequence continues at coordinate 183,208 of JAWRVF010000479.1, read as the reverse complement.
TACAAGTTAACCGTTAGATTTAGCTTTAATTTACAGCACACATTAAAAACAATAATATCCAAAAATCCGCAAGTTTTCAACCGTGGATCTGCTACGAAACTTCTGAAATTTTTTAAAACATGAACCCTATTTTATTTCATAAAATCCCAAGTTGCCAAAAACAACCCTAACTTTGCAAAGCTATTACAAAGTCATTTCTTATCCAAATCACTTGAAATTAACTCCTATGCAAAATATCTTAAGTCTTCTCTCTAATCCCATCTTTTGATTTGCCAAAAGACTCTTGATTTGCCCTAGGCAGCCGTTTTAGTAGCCAAAGGTCTGATTTCGACCCTATCCTACAAACGGCCAACCCTTGGTTATCAATCTAACCTATCCTAGGGATTTTATAGCCCAATCCTATCCTCAACTTAATTCTAATATCAATCATGCTAGTGATTTATCCTTTATATTATATTTTTACTGTTTTATGGCTTTTCTAAGGCAATAAAAGAATTACTATAATCTAGAAGGTAAAATTATTAACTAATTCTTATCTACTAGCTATTAAGTGAAGAAAATAAACTAAGAGGCTTTCATAAAAACCTTGTTAAAATATGTTGAATTCTTGTTGGACTAAGATAATAGAGTATTAATTGAAAAAACATTTTTAGTCATAGTTTCACTATATAATCGTGTCACAACACGACAACGGAACAAGCCAAGTATGTGGCACACATGTGGGAAAGTTGTCATACAAGTTTGACACGTGTCTTACAAATTAGACATGTGTATGAGGTCCTATAGAATATTGTAACGTAGCTCTTAATTAGATAGTATTTATAGAGGCGAGAGTGAAGCCCTCTTCACTCTTGTCAACTCCTTTCTTGATTCAGTCTAGTTTCAAGAGTCTTCCTGTTTCCAGTCTTTGGCAATAGCCATTCGAATTTTTCTTTGAATATACATGCTTTCTTATTTTTATTTTGTGACTTTACTTTGATACAATTTTTCTAGTTCATGTCCTTAACAGATTGACAAGAGTACACATACAGTATCAAAGCTTTGTCTCTTCTTGATTAAGAGTGGATTATCCCTTTCTCTTGATAAGACATAAGCATTTTAGAAGTTGTGGAATACCCACTTCTAAACTGATATTGTTTCTAGACTTTTTTCTTTTGAGTGTGTTATTCTACATTTCTTGAAGTGAGAATAGACATCTTCCTTCCTATTATATTATGATGGCAGAGCTTACGGAAATGAAGAGTGCAATGGTACAAATGCAAGAAAAAATGAGAGAGCTAATGCTTGCAATGCATCAACTCAGTTTACGACTACAAGGAGCAACAAGATTAGCAGGAAGTGAAGATATAGAGATGGTTGGAGCTGCGTCAATATCTACACCAAACTATACTACCTTACCTATAATGGAGCACCGTTCAAGCATTAGAGAACCAAAAATTAGTTTGCCTGAGAAGTTTGATGGCACAAGATTTAAATTTTGAGGATTTGTCAATCAGGTACAACTGGTGATTGAACTTCAACCTCAAAGTTATCCTATGTAAGGATCTCAAGTTAAGTTTATTAGAACATTACTTTTGAGATTTGCTTTATTATAGTTTTCATCTTTTTTTGAACGACGTGATTCAATATTGAATAATTTGGAGGTATTTTTAGTGGAATTTTGATCTATATATGGAAAATATGATGCAATCCGTGTTGCTACCAACAAGATTTGCATCCTACGATAAGACAATCGATCAGTGTCATTATACGCTTCACAATTTTGACAACTAGCAATTGATATTAAATAGGATGATGCTACACTCATCAGCAAATTTTTCTATGGATTATAATATGAGGTAAAAAAATTAATGCTCAATTTACCCAATCCTTAAATATTGAGTCAAGCAATTGATTTTGCTGTGAAATGTGACAATCGACTTTTTGAATTTTGATCTGAGAGTCGTACAAGGAAGCCTCAATGTTATTATTCAATAGCAACATCAACGTCCTCACAAAATATACATTTGAAAATAGAAGACATGTAAATTGATGCCATATGTTTTAAACCTCTTACTGAATAAGAAAAGATTCAGCGTCGTCTAGGAGGATTATGTTTATATTGTGGAGAACCTAAGTACACTGCTCAACATTGTCCAAAGAAACGACACAACTACAAAATAAGGAGTACGGCTGTCAAAGAAGACAACATGTTGGAAAATGAATTTGTCCAGCTACAATAAGAACCATGCAGTTGAAACCTTGTACAATTCCTAATGAAGGTCCTATTCTCTCCTCAAAACCTTCTCCTTGTTTTTATAATAGATGTATATTTAAGATCAAAAAACTATAGAGCCTCTGCCTTATTACATTCAGGAGCCTCAGCATGCTTTCTAGATGAACAATTTGTTAAGAATCGTAAAATATCTTTCATGCAAAAAACTAAATCTATACATATAGAAGTCATAGATAGGCATCCATTGTCTTCTGGAGATGTCACTTATAAAACTCGTCCTATAAAAGTAACAATAGATGGTCATAATAGCTACGTAGCCTTTAACATAATTAAATCCCCATCTAATCCAATTATTTTAGGATTATCATGGCTAGAAAAATATAACCCTCAAATAGATTGGAATTCTCGTAGACTTGACTTTTCTCAGAATATTATTAAACATCCTGCCGACCAAGTAAAAAGCTATAAGCATAGTATAATAAAATCCATATTTATAGGTGTAAAAGCTTTTATACACGCAGCAAAAGAAGGATCAATTTTTGCTATATATGCCACACCCGTTTGTGATGGAGGAAAGACTTCAAGTACCATTCCAAGCCAATATCTGGATTATCACGACATTTTTGAAAAAAAAAATATAGATATTCTTTCGAAACATCGTCTATATGACTGTCCAATTGACCACAAGGAAGGAACTCAACCACCATTTGGACCAATGTATAATTTATCACAAGATGATTTAGCTAAATTCAAGACGTGTATTAACGAGAATTTGGCCAAGAATTTCATACGCCATTCTAAATCTCAAGCAAGAGCTCTAATTCTATTTGTGAAGAAAAAAGATGGATCATTGCAGATGTGTGTTGACTATCGAGGACTCAATAAGATCATAATCAAGAACAAATATCCATTACCTTTAATATTAGGACTCCTTGACTAGTTAAATCAAGCTAAGATCTATACAAAAATAGATCTAAGACAAGCATACAATCTAGTACGCATCAAAGAAGGAGATGAATGGAAAACTGCATTTCAAACTAGGTACGAACATTTTGAATATAATGTCATACCTTTTGGACTTAGGAATGCACCAATTGCTTTTTAACATCTCATGAATGATGTTTTTTGTGAGTTCCTAGACAATTTTGTGGTCTGCTACCTAGATGATATTTTGATCTATTCTAAGAATGTAGAAAAACATGAAATACATGTTCGTCAAGTATTACAAAAACTTAGAGATGCGGGAATATACGCCAAGATGGAAAAGTGTGTATTTCACACTATTCAAGTCGATTTCTTAGGATACATCATTTCAAATGATGGTCTCATGATGGATTCTAAAAAAGTCCAGACAATCATGAATTGGAAGATTCCAAAGACGATAAGAGATGTCCACTATTTTTTGGGATTTGCCAATTATTATCAGATTTTTATCAAAGACTTCTTTCAAGTTATAGCTCTACTTATACGTTTGACCTGTAAAGACAAATTTCAATGGAATTAAGAAGCGGAAGTAGCATTTGAAGCTCTAAAGACATCGTTTGTTTTTGCACCAATCTTGTATCAAGTTGACTTTTTCAAGGCGTTTCTTTATAGAAATAGACGCATCAGACTTTGCTTTCGATGTGATATTGTCACAAATGGGAATAGATGATAAATTTCATCCAGTAGCTTTTCATTCAAGAAAATTCTCAGCAGGCGAGATCAATTATAAGATCCACGACAAAGAACTTCTTGCAATCGTGGATTCCTTTCAAGAATGGTATCATTATCTAGAAGGCGCTTCTAGTCCAATCATCGTATATACGGATCATAAGAACCTCAAGTATTTTATGTCGATATGCGTGTTGAATCATCATCAAGCTCGTTGGAATATGTCTTTGTCAAGATTCAAGTTCATTATTACTTATCCGCTAGGAAAACAACAAGATTTGTCCGATGTCCTTTCTAGACATTCTTATTTTACACCAAAAGAAGGAGATGCAGCTTTTGAGCAACAAAGAACGGCCTTTTTGAAACCAGAGTAGTTTCATCTTCAAGCAATGAAATCAACATTGACTATTGATTCAACTTTTCTCAAACAAATTCAGTCAAGTATGTCCTTAGACCCTTTTGTTCATGATATCAAGAATAATTCTTCCAAGTCTAATGATTCTTTTGAATTCGAGTTCAAGAACAATCTACTATATTTCGAAGGACGTCTATATGTTCCAGAAGGAGAAGCACGTTTGCGTGTTCTTCAAGCACGTCATGATTTTCCAACGGCAGGACATTTTGGATACAATAAGACTTTGGAACTTATATCAAGAGATTTTTGGTGGCCTCAAATGTAGAAGGCAGTCAAAGACTTTGTATAATCATGTGATATCTGCTCAAGATCAAAGACTCCTCGTCATCGATCTTTTGGGCTTCTTCAGCCATTACCTATTCTAAAATAATCATGGTCTTCTGTTTCTATGGATTTCATCACAGATCTTCCAAGCTCAAGATCTTGTGACTCTATATTTGTGATAGTAGATTGGTTCACCAAGATGGCACATTTTGTGCCATGCACAAAATCTATCACAGGTGAAGAAACAGCTAAGCTTTTCATTGATAATATCTATCGCTATCATCGATTACCTAAGGATATTATATTAGATAGGGGAATTCAATTTGTGTCAAGATTTTGGAGAATCCTTTTTAAGATCTTAAAAATGGACATAAAGTTATCTTCAGCTTTTCATCCTCAAATTGATGGACAAATAGAGCGCATGAACCAAGTCTTGGAGCAATACTTAAGATGTATCATCAACTACCAATAAGATGATTGGATAGCTCTTTTGCCATTGGCAAAATTTGCTTATAATAATACGATACATTCTTCTATATAACAAATACCTTTCTTCGCCAATTATGGTTACCATCCACGACTTGATGCTTTTGACTTTTCAAAAGTTGATAATCCAGTAGCAAAAGATTTGGAAAATTGTTTGTCAGAGCTACATGCAATAATGAAGGTGCAATTAAATGAAGCTCAAGAACAACAAAAAATAAATGTAGATGCATATCGCAAGGAACAACCACAATTCAACATGGGGGACAAGATATGGTTACTTTGTCGCAATATCAAGACTATTCGTAGGCTTGGATCTTTTCCTATTTCTGAACAAATCAATCTAGTTGCATATCGATTACACCTATCGGAGTCCATGAAAATCTATCTTGTATTCCACGTATCATTACTCGAGCCATATAAGACAATGGATATATAAAGAAGAAGACAAATGCCACTGCCTCTTGTAGAAGTGGATAACAATGAAGAAATCAAGATTGAAGAGATTTTAGATTCAAGGCGGCATCAAAATCGACTAGAATATCTTATGCATTGATACGGATACTATATTAGTGAACGCACATGGGAGCCATCAAAAAATCTAACAAATGCATCAATAAAAGTCAATGCATTTCATCAACGACATCCGTCAAAATCAAAATAAAGAATCAAGAAAATCTTTGCTAGAAAGCAAAATAGGTTCTATAGAGGTTTCATCCTACCTTGTATCATTATTTGTCATTTTTTTAGATTTGTTTGTGCTAAAGAGATGGAGGATCAACGACCAGCGAATTCAACTTAAGAGCCATCATTTGCTCATTTATCGGACGAGACATTACAACTATCACAACCTTCAAGACGACGAAATAGAAATGAAGATCCTCAAGAATGACATGTCCTTCTTTGGATTCATGGCGAAATACAACGTGTTTAATATCATGACCTTGGAAGAGACTTTCGATGTTTGGTAATACTTTTAGAGGTAGGAACTACTCATGATGGTGTTCCTAATGTTTTCTTTGAAGGAAGTTATAAAGGCCTCAATAATAATCAAATAATAGGGTGGTCCTCTCGCCTTGGTATAGGACATTATCGATGGCTGAAAAGACCTATCAACTACCTTCGAAGGAAACAAAGATCAGAGTATGTGGCAAGCACAAGTCGATGTATCCTAGACTTTCTCAACATATAATCACCGCTCCTTGTAGAACTCGTCTCTAGAAAGGGGGATAATGTCACAGATATAAGATTTACTCCAATAAATTATCTAAATAATATAAACTAATAGAAGTAGATAAAATAAGTTGATTTGATAATATCTGATAGATAAGCTTCCTAGAAGCTTCATAGACACACAATCACCTTTATACATGTCTATAGGTGATTGGTAGTTTAGAAACTTGGTCAACAAGCTAGCCACATGGTGCACATGTTGGTAGCTTGTGGAATAAGCTAGCCATGTGTCACACATGTTGGTAGCTTACGGAATAAGCCAAGTACATGGCACACATGTGGAAAACTTGTCGTGTAAGTTTGACATGTGTCTTACAAATTAGACACGTGTATGAGGTCCTATAGAATACCGCTATGTAGCTTTTAATTAGATAGTATTTATAGAGGCAAGAATGAAGCCTTCTTCACTCTTGTCAACTCCTTTCATGATCCTAGTCTAGTTTCAAGAATCTTCATATTTCCAGTCTTTGGCAATAGCCATTCCAATTTTTCTTTGAATATACATACTTTCTTATTCTTATTTTGTGACTTTACTTTGATATAGTTTTTATTAGATTATACATCTTTTTTTAATTCATGTCCTTGATAAATTTTCATCCAATTATGCCAATTTTCATCTAATATATTATTATCATCCAATTAAACTGATTCTCATTCAATTTTATTAATTTTCATCCAATAACACTGTTATCATCCAATTGCCTCTATTCTTAGCAAGTTGTGCCAATTTCTATCGAACAATACTGTTATTATTTAATTGTCTCTGTTTTCATCTAATTGTATCAATTTTCATCTAATAATACTATTTTCATCCAATTATACTTATTTTTATCTAATTTTATTAGTTTTCATCCAATAATACTTTTATCATCTAATTCTTCCTTTTCTCATCTAATTTTATTGGTTTTCATCTAATAACATTGTTATTTTCTAGTTATATTTGTTTTCATCTAATTATATCAATTTTCATCCAATATTATACCAATTTTCATATAATATTGTTGTTATCATCTAATTGCCTCTATTCTCTTCCAATTGTCTTTGTTCTCATCTAGTTGAACCAATTTTTATCTAATAATATTATTTTCATCCAATAATATTATTTCCATCCAATAGTATTATTTTCATCTAGCTATCTTATTCTATCCAATTTCTTTCATCCAACTATCTTATTTTATTATTTCTATCTAATTCTTTTTTTTTCTTATTTTATTTTTTTATCACTTATTCTAAATTAAATTAAATAGTAACCATTGCTTGGAAGGCATTATCATTGCTTGAAACTACAAATACTAGATTAATTAATCAACCATTAAAGTAATCACATAATTAGTCTCTACTACCTTTCAAACTTGTTGTGTAGTTTTTTTTTCTTCTTAAAGTGGATAGGGAAGAATTTTAGCTCACATATAAGACAATTGTATAGTTGATATTTTAGTAATATATCAATATTATTTTTTAAAAAATATCTTAAAATTTATTATACTACTCTAAAATACTTGCTGATGAAGTCATATCTTCTTTAACTGGAATTATACAAATAACAAATGATATATCTTCTTTGGACAATTTTATAGAAGCTCTTGCTTCAACAAATAAAGGCTTATCAATTTATGACTTTTTACAAATTATTTTTTGCAGGGATTTCTATCAAAAATATTATCATTTGTGACCTCCAATTTATAGATGGATTATGCTTTTTCAACTAAGATAATATGAAAATAATAAGATTTGAAGGAGTTCTAATAAAGTTGAATACAATTTGGCTTCTATGATCTTTGAACAACACTTTTATAAGTGTGGTTTTATGAATGATAGTTCCAAAGGATAAGAATCATCTATATATTATGTCTACATAAATAGGTTTGGATTTCTGTACTTGAGAAATTTTGTAAAGCTTAATGAATGCCTCATCTACAAAATAAGTGGATGCTCATAAATCCAACAAGGTGGTTGTCTAAAGCTTTTGAGGACCAAAATACAAAGAAATTATAAAATAAGAAGCAAATTGAGCAGAAAGAGAGGAACTTGAATAATTCTTTAATGTTAGATTGTCTAGCAGTACAGTCCCTACTTTGGCTGAACATCATTATTTTCCTAAAGAATTGTACACCTGGTTTTGATAATATTTTGATTTTGTTTCTTTGGACAATTGCCAATCTTGTGGCCTTCCTCGCCACAATACAAGCATAGTCCTTCTTTCATCTAATACTTCTTTTCTTGTGGACTAAGAGGTTTAAAATAAGATGTATCAAGTTGTATATCTTCTACTTCTGAGTGTGAATTCAAAATGCTTATCGATGTAATAAGAGTATGTCAAATTGCATGTTGTCTTATTGAAGCTCATGAAGATTGATTTTGATGACGTTGAAATAATATGTCATCACATTTTATGGCTTGGCTAATAGCTTCATTAAATGATTGTAGATATGAAAGCGATAATAACAAATCCTTCACATCATCTCTTAGTTTCCAATAGAATTGGCTCATTACAGTTTTTTTATACCAATTGATGTTGCTTATTAATTGCCTAAAATCGGACGCATAGACTGATGCATAATGCACCTCTTGATGCAATGCTCGGATCTTAGCTATTGTCCAATGTGACAGTAAAATTCACCCCTCACTCCAAATTACAAGATAGCCTCAATTAAAAATTACTTGTAATTGGTGGTATAAAGTGAAGAAAGCAAAAAGCAAGAACAAAAGAAAAAAAAACACAAAATAAGTGAAATATGTGTAATTAAGCAATTACACATAAAAAAACTAGTCACAGTTTGTTTACTAGATTTTTATCTAATAAAAAATAAAAATAAAAAATAAAAGTTATATTTTTAAATAGATAATTCTTTTATCTTTCTAATGATATAAAAAACATATAAATCCAAGTTACTATAAGTAAATTATGATAGTTCAAAGATAAAAGATAAAGAATTGAAAAGTTAAGTGAGTAATTTTTACCTCAAGGATAACTTGCTTAAGAGATCAAGAGTTCGAACCTCACCAAGGCTCACAAGTAGTGTATAAGGGTATCCTAGAGAGGCCACGAGGCCTTAGTCTTATCCTCCTACCTACATCCAAGGTGCCACAACCCACATGGACTTGTGCACCTCCCTTCTTATAAGAACTACACTAGCTATTGGTCCTTCTATTTTCTACTAGTAGAACTAATATTTTTATATTTTTGACTTCACCATGGTGTTCAAAAACACCCAATCATTCTAGGGAACTTGTATGGCCTTCAAAACTTGCTCCATTTCTTCATAATGGCTCCCAAGGTGGTAAAACTTATTTTTATTAAAGTCTTCAAAATTGGTCTAAAAAATCCTAAAAAATTCTAAATAAATTCTAAATAAACTTTAAAAATATCTAAAATAGTTCTAAGATGATAATATCAATTTAAGGCTATTTTATTCTACCTTGGAGATTTTTTATAATAATAAAATTAATTTAAATCAACTAAAATCCTATTTTCTATATAAATAATTAAAAAGACATGAGGTTTCTTTTTTCATGCTTCTTCTATCTACTAAATAATATTTATATGTTTCTCATAAGTAATACATATAGATAGAAGGCCATTGTAGACATTGGTCTCCATAATTAAATATTAATTCTTATAATTAAGAAAAAATATTAAACCAACTAAGATAATTGCCTCCAAGACTTACTAAGATTCTATTTTTTTTCCACTAATACTATTCTCTTTTATTTAGCATCTTCTAAATACATCTTTATCTAATAATTATAATTAGGATATTTAAATATATTTTTTTGTCCTAAAATAATTAGTGAGTCAATTTGATGATTCACACATGGCGACCATTTGGGACGACTTGCAAAGAAATAGAACCTAGAACAGTCTTTTCAAAAATGCTAATGAATATAAAAAAAACATTTTAGAGAAATTTTTAACAACTATCTAAAATAAAAATGAATAAATTACTACTAATCTAAAAGAATTAAAATAGGTTTTCTTCCATAGAATTAAACAAAGAAGATAGAGAAAAATAAATCTAACCTAAGAACTAGTGATTATAGAAAAAGAAATTAGAGCTAAAAGATAAAAAAATAAAAAATAGAAGGTAATTTCTTTAGATTCTTTTTTAATATGAGAGGATTTTAGTATTGACCCTCTAAGGCCTATATATCCTTTGATTGTCAAGGTTGGTCTTTTCCTGCACTAACACTAGCTCATTCAGATAGCTCATTTTTCTAAGCGGATTTGAACCTCGGATGCTCCATTAACAACCTTTGTTTTGACCAACACTTCTACTTCCCTTGGATGTTTATCAAGTACAAGCTACAAATTCTAATACTCTAATTTTTTTTTTTTTTTTTTTTTTTTTTTTTAATATTCAAAAAATATGAAGATCTAATTAAAATACCTTCTTCACTTACTTAGAATATATTTGATTGCATCATGAAGGAGACTAAATTTTGAAAGAAGAAAAGACTAATAAATAAATCTGTTGCTTCTCTTGAATTTCAATGTTCATTCTCTTGACTTCATTAAGTTTTGATGATTCTAGTTTTTTTTTAGGCCTTGAATAAAAATGAACATAAAGATGAGGTATTTTCAATTGATGTATAATAAAAATCACACTCTATATTCCTTACATCTATTCCCAGAAGTTTTAGTAGGAAAATATTTTCCATTCAATGTTTGTAACCAAATTGAACTATTTGAAAAGACTTCTTTAATTAAATAAGGATCCAATTATAAAGCATCAAACTTTCTTGAGAAATCTAATCTCCTAGCATCTAATAAAAGGACCAACATGCTAATCCTAAGTATTTTGACCTTGTGTCGTTTGTCAAAGGCAATTTTCATTCTTCTTTGTATTGCCTCTATGTATTGAGCACTCTATCTCCTAACCTCATCTAGACCTTTTAAACATTCCAATCTATTTATTAAAGATTATTTACATGACAACCTATTGTTTGTCAATTGAATTCCAACTTTAATTAGTTTTGAATCTTCATTCTCAAAAGATACATCCATCAATTTGTAGTCAAGGTCATACACATAAAATTGCTCTGTGGATCCTCTATACTAATTATTTGGTATTTGTGGGTAATTGGCCACATCATTTTCAATTGTAAGACCACTAGAAGTTTGTTTAAATTGTAAAGGTGGAGTAAGGTGGTTTTCCTCTATTAAGTTATTTAATTCATAAACTTGAGTGCCATCAAAGTTCACTCCAAAGATATTTTTATAATTAATATTATCTACCAAGGTTGTTAAATTTCCTCCTTCTTCATTGTTTTGCCAAGTGGTAAAAACATCTATGAAGTTAATACTTATGACCTCATCTGCACTTAAAGTATGATGATTTTTCAACCACTTGGTGAATTCTCTATCATCCTCTTAATTATATAATTCTGGGCCTATGTATCCAAATAAAATTGGTTGAACAATACTTGAGTGAACCACCTCCTTTATTATCAAATCAACAAATTTAATCTTCTTCTTAAATTCCTTCTATGGTTGTGGACTCAAAATCTCGTCTTTTAAATAATGAAATGAAATTTGAGTTGAAGCAAATTCTTGGGATTGAATAAGGATTTTAGTCAAGTTTTTGGATGGTCCATAGATGATATGGGGCTTCTTACCTTATCAATCGATTTTTGCATTAGCTGCCCTTAATTAAGGTTTATTTAAAAGCAATGGATATGGATTTTTGCTAGGATGTATGTAAATCACATGAAAGATGAAGGAGTATTCTTCACCTCCTGTTATCATCTTACAACCACTAATTTGTTTCAAAGGCATACCTTGGCTTTGATTAGCTATATTGATCACAAGAGGAAAGGGTCCAGTGATACAAAGTCCTAATTTTTCCATAGTTCTCACTAGCATAATATTTAAACTACTATCTCTATCTATAATAGTATAGGATATAATTTTATTTACTATAGACACCTTCTATTCAATTGTCTTCACTTCTTGTGCTCCTTGAATAGTTCTAATATGAGCTTGGATTTTTATTTTAGACCTTTGACGTCTATTAATAAAAAGGCTTGTTTTAAAGCTCTTTTTCATTATTGGAGAAATCTCCAATAATTGAGCAATTGTAATATCTACATTGATTTTTTTAAAATCCTCCCATATATCATTTGATCCAATTTGATTCTTTTTTTTAAATTGAGGTGAAGAATTAAATTCAAAATTGAAAACTCTAGATCCTTTCTACTCTTTTTTAAAAAGAAATTCTTCTATTTGGATATTTTTCTTTAAGTTTCTTAGCAATCTATTTGATTTAGATTCAAGGACTTCAAATACTTCTTTAGAATTTCTTATACAAGCTATTGCCTCTTTTATAGCTTCATTTAAATTTGAAAAGTGAGGAGAATCTTTTGAAATATTTTCACTATCAATTGAAGTAGGAGGGGGAGGACTAGTGTATCGAGACCTTGTCATAACTGCCAAGGCTGGTATATTAGAGATTTTTTTAGCCCTCTTAAGAACCTCTTTATATAAAATATAGTTGGTTTGAGAAGATGAAGGTTGATCCCTAATAAATTGAAAGCCTTGTTCCTCATTTGGTATTTGTAAATATCTCATTTGGTATTTTTAAATATCTCATATCTTGTGAACCTTGGCCATCATATTATTGGCTATGTTGAGATTAACCAATGTTTAGAGGGATGAATCCTTGCTTAGTATTTAAACTTGAAGGATGATGTTGGTTTTGACGATTATTATTGTAGTTATAGAATAAATTTAGAGGTTTTAAAGTATTATCTAAACTAAGATTTCTTGTCTCTTTTAATTGATTTTTGACTTGTTGATGATAATTCCCTTGTAAAAAGTTCAAGAGGACTATCTTATTGGTTTGCTTACATACCTCTGTAAGATCGATTCTCCAATAATTTTTACACATTATTTTATTTTCTATCCAACAATTACCAGGTAGGTGCCTTTTACTACAAAGATGATGCACGTCTTGCCATTGTCGTGATTGGTTTTTAAAGCTCTGATTAGAATTCTCACGGTTTTCTAAATAAATGTTAAGCCTTGAATTTCTTTGGTTACTATGAGGTGTAATATACGATTACTGTTGGCTAAGATTATATTAATAATTTTACAAATTTGAATAAAACTAGCTAATGTATTCCAATTGATTACATTGAGTACACCACAACTCTAAAGTGTGTCTACTAGATTTTATGGGAGGTGGAGCCTGGTTTGGATTTTGGCCCCTAATTAAAAAAAGCCATTTGTTCTTGTATGGTCTTTATCTGTTGTGCTAGTTCGTTTTGAAATCTCCTTTGACTTTGAAGATTTTTTTTAAAAAATTCTTCTTTCCACCTATTCCTATCCTTTGGATATATCAATTTTGGAAGGCTAGGTGGTAGTCTAACCTTTAAAGGTGTAGAATAATGGATTATAGGTTGAAATTGATTTTTCACAATCTTATAAGGGTGTTCTTAAGACTTATCCATATTTTGGACATAGATTGATATAAAACTTGGGATTCTATGGTCTTCTTTCTTCCACATCATTTCTTAATGTTTGTTAATATCTTCAATCATCCATGCTATCTTTTTAGCATCTTCTAAGTTTTTTGGCCTTTCTTTGAGGATTTCTCTAATTGTATCCTCGTTATTGAATCTTTGGATAAAAAAGTAGATGAAGGTGTTTTCTATGAGAAGGATTCCTACAAAGTGGATTATCTTTAATTCAAATTGCCATATATATTCGGCAATTTCTTCTCTTTTTTTTTTTCTCAAAGAAAAAATGGTTATAAGGGCGTTATTTTATTCCACTTCTAATCTAAACTTCTCTAAGATTATTCTCATGAGCATGTCCCAATTTTTAAAGATTTGAGAGAGATGGTTTCTATACTATTCATAAGTTCCATCTTTTAATGTTGTCGTAATACGTGTAATTTTGCTCGAGAATGCTCCGAGCACGTGCTGTGGAAGACAAAAAGGAAATATACAATGACAAGATCCTAACAATTCTAATAGAATCCTAAATAACTTCTATTAAATCTTAACAATACTATTCAAACTTTGATCCAATCTTTAAACAATAAAAGAAGAATAAATAAATCATATATTAATTATAATAGAAAATAATATATAAAATACTAAATTTAGAAAATACTAAAAATAGAATCTTAAAATCTTAAGTCATATCTTATTCAAACCCTAGATCAAACCCTAGTCAAAATCTAAATCAAACCCTAAGTCAAACCTTGGTCAAAATCTAAGTCAAATCCTAAGTCAAACCTAGGCCAAATCCTAGTCAAACCCTAGTCAAAATCTAAGTCAAATCCTAAGTCAAACCCTGTTCAAACCCTGAGTCAAACCCTGATCAAATCCTAATCCAATCCTAAGTCAAATCCTAAGTCAATCCTTGGTCAAAACCTAAATCAAATCCTAAGTCAAATCCTAAGTCAATCCTTGGTCAAAACCTAAATCAAATCCTAAGTCAAATCCTAAGTCAAACCCTGGTCAAACCTTGATCAAATCCTAGTCAAATCCTAAGTCAAATCCTAAACCCTAAACCAAATCCTAATCAAATCTTAAACCAAATTCTAACCAATTCAAATCAACCCTAGGAAAAATTAGAACCTTAATATCTGCTGATTAGACCGTTGATCTTACTTAAAACTTTGTATACCTTTCAACCTCTTAGTCAACAACAAGCTCAACAAATTTGAAGGAAATCGAACTTATGAAATGGAAGAAAAACCCCAAAAACTTCTTGGGTGTTGGTCGGCCTCCTTCTCCAACCTTGATGCTGATCTTCTAGTGCTGATTTCTCTCCTTTTCACCGTTCAATCAGCCTCAAATCACTTATGTGTATAGAAAAACAAGTCTTTTATCTACACAAATAAAAATTACTTCAATCCAATTGACAATTTGCTCAAGATCTCAAAAATCCTAACTGACTCTCAAAACTTAATTTTTGAAACCTTGACCCATTTAAACCTCAATTACATACAAGTAAACCGTTAGATTCAGCTCAAATTCACAGCACACATTTATAACAACAATACTCAAAAATCCACAAATTTTTAGCTGTAGATTTGCTACAAAACTTCTGAAATTGTCTAAAACATCAATCCTATATTATTTCATAAAATCCCAAGTTGCCAAAAATAACCATGACTTAGCAAAGCTATTACAAAGTCATTTTTTTTCCAAATCACTCAAAACCAACTTCTATACAAAATCCTTCAAGTCCACTCTCTAATCCTAATCTCCAATCTGAAAAAGCCTTCCGGATCCACTGTAGGCATGCAGTTTTGTGCCTCGGGGTCTGATTTCAATCCCAGCTCATAACCGGTCCTTTCCGGGCATCTATTTCAATATTTTTGTAGTAAGTTTTTTTGAAACCTCTTCTTAACTCTCTCCTATATATGCTTATTTCATTTTATTTCCCAATCTACTTTGTTTTGCCTTACTTATGGTCCTACAAAATAAATAGAAGCTCATTTGTAAAAATGACAATATTAAAACCCATTAGTTTTATTCCCTTTTTACTATTATCTATTTTTTCTAAGATAATTTGCTACAATATTTTGAACTAAGATCTTCTATAATATACTATTTCCACACTCTTTCACCTAGTAGTCGCGTTACATCACGACAACGTATTTGAAAACCTTAGAAGATAATATCCAGGATTGGTTATTAAACATGTTGTAAGAAGTTCCATAAACTTCTCTACGTGTGTTGTTGGATCATCACACCTAGTCCCTTTAAACATAGGGAGGTTGTGTGGCATAGGTACTACTTGTAAATTCTTTGGAACTATAATAAGCAAATCTTTTGGTTGGACCAAGGAATTGATAGGTATTTCTAAAGGATCTCTAAAACCTAAAGTAGGTGTTAGTGACATTAGAATTAGCAATTTTTCTATTTTGAGTTGATTTAAAAAAGAAGTACTTATCAGATGTGGTAATCTATTAAAAATGAAAGTCGTTGGATTAAAAGGTGGATTGGCACTATCTAAATTGATTTCAATGAAGCCGCTTGATGAATTAAGTAGATTAATTAAAATTTTACTAAATTTAGATTGATTGCTTTTTGGTAGAATTTTTCTATTTCTTGAAGGATTTTTCCGATGTTGACATGGTTCACCTAGTGGTGGAATTAAAATTGGATTTTGAGACCTGGTAGCTTTGTACATCTAATTTAATATGGCCTAAGAGGAGTAAATATTCTAAACATTAAATTTCATTGCTTCTCATCCTAGTGGTAGGTCACCTCAGAAGGGAAAGAAGGGCCAACCTTGTCACATACCCAATCACTTAGCCCTTTCTCTTTGACTAGGGGATTTGCTGCTTTTTAGTGTAGAAGGGCCTCAACCTTTCACCCCCTAGCTTCTTAAGTGCATATTTGCTTAAAGATAGAAGACAATCATCAAAAAATTCTGAGTCTGTGACAGATGATTATTTTCAACATTTGAAATTAATAAAGTATCTATTACAAAAATTGGAAGATTTATATTTCATAAAAGATGAAGATTTATATACTTTGGAACTTTTAATAAATAAAAAAATATAAAAATTATACAACACATAAGTAAAAGAGGTTATAGAGAAGTTTATAAATCCATGTGGTGGGAACTTTTGTGTACAATTAAAAAGATGGATGTTGATTATAATAATTATTTTATAAAAGAAGTGAGTATTTTAGCTAATTTAAGCCACCTCAATTATATTATATATTTTTTTGCTATAAAACATGATGCTAGTCAATATAAAAAAATAATTGAAAGATACAATATAAATGGAGAATTATATTTGAAAATAGGATTTATATAAAAAAAATTTAAATGATGTATTGAAAGAAAAAAAATTAATGTCATATATTTTTATTATTAATACCATTTATCAAATTTTAAAAAATATATATTATTTGTATGTTATAAAAATTACACATCAAGGTCTAAAGCTTAAAAATATTTTAATCAATATTAAACAAAACAAATAATAAATAAAATTATTTAATATACTATATTGAAATTGATTGATTTTAGCATGTCTAAAATTAATATTAGAAGAAATCCAAAACCTATTAGAAATAAAAATAATTCATGCTAGTTTACAATTCATAGATCTAGAGGCATTAAAAAATATATTTGAATTAACAAAAAGTAATTTTTTGAAGAAATTATTTTTCATTTGCAATGATATGTTCTAAGATTTTCATAAAAAATAACCATTTTAAGATATTATCAAGTAAAAAAAGATACTTGAGAGGATAGAAAGTGGTGAAAGATCAAACTTACTTCTATATTATGATAAATTAACAAAGCTCATCCAAAAATATTTGAATTTAAATCCTTTTCAATGCCTAAATTTTGCAATCATTTTTGAAAGACTCATCATTTTAAAGGAAAATATTTTAATTAAAAAATATATAAATAAAGTAAGATATTTGATATATTATAAAATAATATTGATCAAAACATATATTCAAAAGATACTTATAAAAAAAGGCACCAATAAAGCTTCCATCAATAATTATATTAAAAGTTTATTAAATTAATTTAATTGATTTTACATGCCATGATAATATTTAGTAATTTAAATATAATTTTGTATATATAAAAAAATAAATATGATTTCTTAGCATATATGAAATAAGAAAGATCACAATAACAAAATAAATATTTGATAATATAAAACATATATATGATGGTGCATGCTTTGTTGGAAATTTTTAAAAGAGCACTGATAGTTTTACAAGCTTGTTTAGTATATTAAATCAATTTAAAGTTTAAAATATCAAAAGGATTTAAAAGAAGCACAAGAAATTTTAAATGAATTTTTGCTTAAAAATAATATTATCTTCATATTAGATGATGTGAAAAATCAAAGTAAAATTAAAGTTGTTTCTATAGATGTTTTATATGCTAGCAAAGTAGCACATTGATTGAAACATAGGGTTACAACCAATTCATAGATTTTCAAAGAAGGAATTTAATACGACTCTTTTTTAATTGATATTTATAAAAAAAAAAAATCAAATTAGATGATTGAATAGAAAATATTTTAATATTATTTAAATTTAAATATTATAATTAATTACTTATATTGTATGTATTAATATTATTTATTTATTTATTTTAAAGTTAATTTTTAAAAAAAATTATATATATATATATTTATATATTTATATATCTATATATAGATATATAATAAAATATAAGTACTTACAATCTAATTTCTTTGACTATGCTTCAATTGAGTTGGTGCTTGAGATTAAAATCAATGCAAATGGATTAAACAACTTTATATCTTTGATTATACTTAATCTAAATAATTGCTTAAGATTGATATTATTATCAAATAAATTGAGCAATGTTATATCCTTGGCTAGACTTAATCTATGTTATTGCTTAAGGTTGACAATATTGCCATATGGATTGAGCAACCTTTCATCTTTGACAATACTTAATATAAAAAAATGCTTAAGCTTGATATCATTTTTAAATAAATTGGACAATCTTTCATCTTTTTTAACCTTAGATATAATATCAATCAAATAGTCAATTGATTAATAAAATTATTTGAATTAATAGACGACACGGAATGGGCAATGGCTGTAGAAGTCCATAAGGGCGATGTCGAGGGTTCTTGGATCTTGAACAAATGTTACAAGAGAGAACGAAATCCTTCACATCTTTCTACATTTGGAGCCACCAGAAATCTCGGGAAATGAGTTCCAAGGTCTTGTTGAATCTGAAATATCCCGCAGTTGGAAAGTCATGACGAGATTGAAGGACTCAAAGTCGTACTGGCCCTTTTGAGATATATAGCCGCTCCTCAAAGTATAAGAGATCTCTTTCAACCTTGAACTTGTCATCATTGATACGTTACTTAATATCAAGGACTATTGGATCTTCAATAATTGCAGCATGTACCTAGTTGAGGAAGTCAGCATCAATTGGCACCACAGCAGTACAAATTCAAATTCTCGACCGCTCGCTTTAATAATGCTGCACCGCATCGTTACCGCCTCTAATCTTCAATGAAGATATGATCTTCTTGATATGGCATCAGATATCACGCTTCTGGTGCCAATAAGATAACGAAGTCAAATCTAGATAGCGACATATTCCATCGAGCTTGACGACGGTTTAGAACTCGAGCAGACATAAAATATTCTAGATTCTTGTGATCCGTATATACGGTCATCGGATGTGCAGCTCCTTCAAGGAAGTGACGCCACTCTTGGAAGGAATCCACTATAACAAGGAGTTCTTTATTATGAATCTCGTAGTTGA
Source organism: Physcomitrellopsis africana (assembly GCA_036785485.1). NCBI lineage: Eukaryota > Viridiplantae > Streptophyta > Bryopsida > Funariales > Funariaceae > Physcomitrellopsis > Physcomitrellopsis africana. Next base: position 163,690 of record JAWRVF010000479.1, on the reverse strand, counting down.
TTTCAGCCGCAAAAAACTTTCGTGAAGAGAATGCAATCGGATGAAGCTTGTTGTCGATGCCCATCTATGAAAGTACGACTCCTAAAGCAAAATCCGAAGCATCAGTTTCCAAATAGAAAGCTTTTGTAAAGTTTGGGTGTACCAAGATTGAAGCCGTAGTAAATGCCGTTTTAAGATTTTGAAATGCTTTTTCCGCTAGAGATCCCCATTCTAGCTTATCCTTACATGTTAATCGAGTGAGTGGAACAGCAACTTCAGAATAATTCTTGATGAAGATCCGATAGAAGTTAGCAAAGCCGAGAAAATATTGTACATCTCTAATCGTCTTTGGAACTTCCCAAGACACAATTGCTTCTACCTTCTTGGGATCCATCTTTAGGTCTTCCGTAGTCGCAACAAATCCTAAAAACTCCATCTCAGTTTGGTGAAATAAACACTTCTCCAACTTGGCATAGAGTCCTCGCTCGCGTAGTTTTTTGAGTACCAAACAAACGTGCTTCTCATGCTTTTCTTCATTCTCAAAAAATATCAAGATATCATCTAGATAGATGACAATAAAATCGTCTAGATATTTTCAAAAAATATCGTTTATCATATGTTGAAAAACCGCCGGAGCATTGGTAAGACCAAATGGCATGACATTATATTCAAAATGACCATACCTTATACGAAAAGCTGTCTTCCATTCGTCTCCTTCTTTGATTTGCACAAGGTTGTAAGCTCCCCTTAGATCAATCTTTGTAAAGATCTTTGCACGTCCAAGTTGTTCCAAAAGACTAGAGATCAAAGGTAATGGATAGCGATTCTTCTTTGTCACCTTGTTGAGACCTCGATAGTCCACGCACATCCGTAGTGAGCCATCCTTCTTCTTCACAAATAAGATTGGTGCCCCAGCTGGCGATTTTAAATGACAAATGAAGTTCTTGGCTAGGTTCTCGTCAATGTATTTCCGCAACTCAGCCAACTCCGTCTGCGATAGATTGTAGATTAGGCTAAAAGGCGGTTGTGCTCCTTCTTGCAATTCTATGGCACAATCATATGGTCAATGTTCTGGTAGCATGTCAACATTCTTCTTTTGAAACACGTCTTAAAAATCCTTGTATTGTTCTGGTATTCCTGTTGTTGAAATCTGCTCTCTACTAGTTGGAGCCGCAAAAATGATCAATGGTGTGCCTTCCTTGCACGATCTTACAAACGTTCTTGCTCCAATGAAAAAAGATTTTTTGGTTTGGGGTCTTCTTTCAAGCTTGTCCTCAGGTTGTTCTATGGGAAATGTTATCCTCCGCAATCTCCAATCTATGGATGGATTATATTTTTTCAACCAAGAAAGACCAAGAATAATAGGATTTGACGGGGTGCTAATAATGTTGAAAATAATTTAACTACTGTGGTCTTTAAACGTTACTTCTATAGGTTTTGATTCATGGGTGACACTACCAGATAATAAAGGTCGTCCATCTATTACTTCTACGTGAACAGGTTTGAATTTTTGTACTAGGAGAATTTTGTGAAGCTTAGCAAATTTTTGGTCTAAGAAACAAGTAGATGCTTCTAAATCTAATAAGGCTAAGGTTTTTAGTTTTTCAAGATCAAAAGACAAAGGAATTGTAAAACAACGGGTATGTTGAGTAGAAAGAGAGGAACCTCGTTTTGATTTGTCCAGACGCACGATTCCCATTGTGGCTAGGCATCTTCTTTTTCCTGAATAAATGCACGTCTATTCTTGATGCTATGTCCATTTTACTTCTTCGGACAATTTCCAGCTCTATGGCCTTCTCCACCGCAATAAAAGCACAAACCTTTCTCCATACGCTACTTCTTTTCTTCTAAAGTAAGGGATTTGACACGTACCGACTGAACTGGGCGTGGTCCTCGGCTCGCTAGAATGTTTGCTTACTTGTCGGTGGCTGTTGCGCACGCTTATATATTGCCGGTATTATTATTTCTGCAGGTTACCCGGAAGCGGTTATCGCACTTCACAGCTTAGCTAATGGCTTCGTTGAGCGTTTGTGGATCAGGAAGAGATAACAACAAATCCTTCACGTCGTCCCTTAGACCCCAATAGAATTGACTCATCAATGCTTCTTCATTCCAATTGATGTCGCATACTAATTGCTTGAAATTCGATGCATAGACTGATGTAGAGCGAGTTCCTTGTCGTAGCGATTGAATTTTTGTTGTAGCCCACCAAGCCTTGTCATGCTCACCAAATGCTTCTGCAAATGTCTCCAAAAAAGTCTCAAAGTTGTTCAAAATTGGTGATCTTTTTTCAAATAGAGGAGCAAACCAGGATAGAGCTTGTCCCGTAAGCAAAGTTCCAACCAATCCAATGTGTGATTCCTCTATTGGATAACGTTCGGATTGTAGAGCTGTGATTAACTTGATCTGATTGATGAAACCTCAAACTTGAAGTTGCAGCCATCAAAACCGTCTTGGCACACCCGAGGTTCCTCTTCCTATCGCTGATGTAATAGCTTCCTCGCTGAACCATAAGAGAAAGCTACTTCTTCGCCAGGCTTCCGGGAGGTCGATGAAGCCTAGATTTCGCTTATTCCGGATGCTCCATCATTATGAAATCTTGCCAAGACTCCTTCCATCACCGTAGTTCTCTGTAATAACGTAGCAAGAGCATTCATAATGGCATCCATCTTGGACTCCAAACTTTCACTCATATTAATGTCTTGACCTCCAACCATTCTAAGAAAAAAGAAGTAATTGTTTCTACAAAGAGGAAATATTGGTTTAGAAGAAGGTACTCCACAACCTCTAAAACGCCCTAAGACCTTCAAGAAGAGGAATAATCCACTCTCTCCAAGAAGAATAAGTCTCTAATATTGTGACAAAAAGATATCAGTTTAGAGGAGGGTAATCCGCAACCTCTAAAATACTAGTGTACCTTTAAGAAGAGGGGTAATCCACACTCCAACAAGAAAGAACTAATTCTGATATCCAAGGTGAGAGTAGTCTCGACAAACTGTCACAAACACAAATTATAGACTTGAAGTTTAAACAAGAAGTTCAAGAATAACTGGCAGGATCTGGATTAATATCACAGACACAGAATATAGACTTGAAGTCTTAACAAGAAGTTCAAGAAGAACTGGCAGGAACTGGATTAATCAGATGAATACAAAAACAACACGACAGAGGTGAACTAGAGCTCAAAGATAAGGAAGTGGTTTTAGATCCAAAGTTAGAATTTCTTCAAGGGCCTCGAATTCAATATATACTTACTAATCTAGGGCATATTAAAGGCTCCTAGTTACCAGAGAGTTCTAGAAAACTTCTAGAATATTCTAGAGAGTTCTAGAAAACTTCTAGAATGTTCTAGAAGGTTCTAACAAGTATGTCCTTGACAATACTTTACTTTCATTCTTCTAAATAAGCCTCTTAGTAGTTTAGTTTTTTATCTTTAGATTCCAATCTCCTCTCAAGGCTTTATATTAAATATTTAGATCTTATATAATTTAAATAACATAAATAAAATAAATAAATAAAATCAAAATAAATTTTTCATACCAACACCTTTAAATACTTTATTAACCATTCTAATGTATACTAGAGCTTATGAACATATTATATATTTTGATTAGTTTTTATATACTATAAGCAATTTTAGTATAACATCTATCCCTTTCAAACCTACACATCTTTTGGTATGTGCCAAGAAATCACTTCTTCCAATCTTTAATTTAATTATTGATTTTTAAATAAATTGATATCCAATTTTGTGCTTTTTTTTTAAACCTACCTTCTTAATTGCTTATTTGATGTGTTCCATAGTATCAAATAGTAATTGGATAGCTAGAAGTTTTACTTTCTGTGCCTTAGTCTTATATTTAATGTATACTATGGCCTTAGACTTTAATCTATAATTTTTAAAAAGTCTACTTTTTATTATAATCTTTTTATAAATTTGCTTCACAGTAAGAAATTTTACAACTTTCTTTCTATCACAACTACAAATCTTAGCATAATGTGTAGCATCATCTAAGACTTTAGTTTCCATTCTAGTAGTTGTAAAATAGGGCTAATTAAATATTACTAGATATGTAATAGAATTTTGCACAAAATAGTTCAATTCTACCTCCACATCTCTAATCTTAGTCTTCACAACTAAACAAGCCCTATATAAATTACCTTATTTATTGTTTGTACTCTAATCATCCAACCATAGTTGATATCAATTAGCGACTTATTCTTCTCATATATCTCTCTGGATATAATATTGATTTATAATCCATGATCTACTAAGGCCAAGTTTGAATCCTTAAAATCTTCCAACTTTACTTGTGTCTTTATAATAATCCTAGTCTAATAAAAAATTAAATAGCTATTATTCCTCATTTCATCATCATCCTTCTTTGAAGAATTAATAATACGTACTTCTTGTTTAATCTTCCTTCTTTTGCCAGATTCTATTCATATGAATTCTATTTAATATCCTTCCGTATCTTTGATATGATTTATCTGAGCCTTGCCTTCCATATCAATCTTGCTTTCAAACTTTGATAATATAGATTGAGCAAATATCTATCCTATTTTCTCCTCATCATCTTTAGTAATTTGAATATCTAATGCCTCCACCATTATAGCTTTAACTATCATCTGCCTCTTTTTTTTTATCACATCAATGATCACCTCATCAAAATCCCTCGTAGCTATACTAAGAGCCTTTCTTAGAATGAATTTTATCTTAGCATCCAAAATCTTATCTTTTAAAATACTTTTCATATTTGTATATGTTTTAATATGAGATTAAAGCTTGTAAGCAAGACTTTTATCTTTGGCTTTGCTTGATTCATGTTTTTCCATCATTTTTTTTTCTTCCACCATTCTTTTGGTAATAGTTGGTCACCAAGATAATTACAAAGAGATACCTTTTTTGATTTTTGATTATAAAAAACATCTTTATTTTTTAAAAACCTTCTATTATTTGTAAATTCAACATCTTCTTTTTGATTAGCTCTATCTTTATTTTTTAGAAACCTTCTATTATTTGTAGGTTCAATATCTTCTTTTTGACTAGCTCTATCTTTATTTTTATAACCATAGCACCATACAAATCATTACTTTGCTAGTCTCCATCCAAAAATGCTTTAATGCTCATGACATCAACTAAATCATTCCATCCAATCATCTTTCTGATAGCTTTAACTCCCCTGATTAGGACTTCTGTAGTTAGTAAAAAAGTTACTCTAAATTATTTTTTGCTCAATTATAATAGTATTATATTTTGCTTCTTTTTTATAGATAATATTATTCTTGGAGGTCTGCTCCTCCATCAACCTTTTCATATCTTTCTTTCTAAAATTGATTTTTAAAGGCTTTTCAAACCTTGTAAATCTTATCCTATCATCTTTAAAATGTAATTGTTATAATCACTACACTTGTAGTTTGGATTATCATATTACATATATTTCTTCACAAATTCCTTTCAGCCTTCAATTGTCTTTGATGAGCTTACCATTTGAGATTTCTTCAATTCAATCATTTTTAATGTCAAATCCTATATGTTCTTGATCAACTCCTCAAGAGTATCATTTTTAACAATCTTAATCACTTTTTGAGATGGCATTGGATTTTGGAATATAAGCATTGATTCTAACCTTGATAAAAAATCACAAGTCTTAATCTTTTATTATTTAGCTATAGGTTCTATTGTTTCCTTCACTAGCTTCTAATTATTTGTAAATCCACTTTTACATGTCATATTTACTAGATGAAAAAATAACTTGTCTTCTAAGTATTTATCAGTTCCTTACAAAAAAGATTGAACATCATCTTCCTAATTTTCAATAACCACCTTCCATGCTATAATAATTAATCAAACTTTGTTTCAAATTCCTTGATTAATTCATTTGGAGCCATCTGATTCTCTAATCTCAATTCAATCTATTCCAAGAATGATCTTTTGGTCATTCTTTTTGAGTCCTCCTCAAAGAACTCATCTTTTAGTATCTCCTCAAATCTCCTCTATAATATAATCTCTTCATGCAAACCATCATTTCTCTTTTTAATGTCTAGTATCACTACCAAATCAAAAGTAGTAATCATCTTTATCTTTAAAACTTGATGTACTTGTCAAGTACATACTTGTTAGAACCTTCTAGAATATTTTAGAAGTTTCCTAGAACTCTCTAGAACTTTCCAGAGCCTTCTAATATCTTCCTAGTGTCAAGGACATACTTGTTAGAACATTCTAGAAGTTTTCTAGAACTCTCTAGAATCTTCCAGAGCCTTCTAATATCTTCCTAGTTAATAGAAGTTGCTTGAGAAGCTCCCTAATTGGAGGAAGCTGCTTGAGAAGCTTCTTAGGTAGGAGTATATAATGGAGTTGAGGCTGAAAAGTTCTTCAGTCTCGACAACACATCTCTTGGAGCTCTAGCTTACCTCTCTGGTATTTTTTTGTACTCATCTGATTAATCCAGTTCTTGCCAGTTATTCTTGAACTTCTTGTTTAAACTTCAAGTCTATAATTTGTGTTTGTGACAGTTTGTCGAGACTACTCTCACCTTGGATATCAGAATTAGTTCTTTCTTGTTGAAGTGTGGATTATCCCTCTTCTTAAAGGTACACTAGTATTTTAGAGGTTGCGGATTACCCTCCTCTAAACTGATATCTTTTTGTCATAATATTAGAGACTTATTCTTCTTGGAGAGAGTGGATTATTCCTCTTCTTGAAGGTCTTAGGGCGTTTTAGAGGTTGTGGAGTACCTTCTTCTAAACCAATATTTCCTCTTTGTAGAAACAATTACTTCTTTTTTCTTAGAATGGTTGGAGGTCAAGACATTAATATGAGTGAAAGTTTGGAGTCCAAGATGGACGCCATTATGAATGCTCTTGCTATGTTATTACAGAGAACTACGGTGATGGAAGGAGTCTTTGCAAGACTTCATAATGATGGAGCATCTGGAATAGCACAATCTAGGCTTCATCAGCCTCGAGCTTCTGCACCAGAAGAAGTAGCTTTACTTATGGTTCAACGAGAACTATTACATCCACAATGAAAGGAACCTCGAATTAGCCTTCCAAACAAGTTTGATGGCACACGCTCCAAGTTTTGAGGTTTCATCAATCAAATCAAGTTAATAACAGCTCTACAATCCGAATGTTATCCGACGGAGGAATCACGCGTTGGATTGGTTAAAACTTTGCTTACGGGACAAGCTCTATCGTGGTTTGCTCCTCTATTTGAAAAAGGATCACCAATTTTGAACAACTTTGAGACTTTTTTGGAGGCATTTGCAGAAGCATTTGGCAAGCATGACAAGGCTCAGTGGGCTACAACTAAAATTTGATCACTACGACAAGGGACTCGCTTTGCATCAGTCTATGCATCGGATTTTAGGCAATTGGCATGCGACATCAATTGGAATGAAGAAGCATTGATGAGCCAATTCTATTGGGGTCTAAAGAACAATGTGAAGGATTTGTTATTATCTCTTCCTGATCCACGAACGCTAAACAAAGCCATTAGCCAAGCTGTAAAGTGCGATAACCGCCTATTTCAACGTCGCCAAGATCAATGCTCCAGACAATATATAAGCATTGTGGCGCAATTATATCGGCAAGTAGCTTAAATTCACAAGCGAAGACAGAGGACACGCAGATTGATGCGGTACGTATCAAATCCCTTACTCTAGAAAAAAAAAAGCAGCATATGGAGAAAGGTTTGTGCTTTTATTGCGGTGGAGAAGGCCATAGAGTTGGAAACTGTCCGAAGAAGCAAAATAGACGCATCATCAAGATTAGAGGTGCATTTTTTCAGGAAAACAAGGATGCCCGGCTACAATAGGAACCTTGCGGCTGGACAAATCAACACCAGGTTCTTCTCTTTTTATCCAACCTACTCGTTGTTTTACAATTCCTTTGTCTTTTGGTCCTGAAAAACTAAAAACCTTAGCCTTATTAGATTCAGGAGCATCTGCTTGTTTCTTAGACGAAGAATTTGCTAAGCATCACAAAATTCCCCTAGTACAAAAATTCAAACCTGTTCACGTAGAAGTAATAGATGGACGACCTTTATTATCTGGTAGTGTCACCCATGAATCAAAACCTATAGAAGTAACGTTTAAAGACCACAGTAGTTAAATTATTTTCAACATTATTAGCACCCCGTCAAATCCTATTATTCTTGGTCTTTCTTGGTTGAAAAAATATAATCCATCCATAGATTGGAGGTTGCAGAGGATAACATTTCCCATAGAACAACCTGAGGACAAGCTTGGAAGAAGACCCCAAACCAAAAAATCCTTGTTCATTGGAGCAAGAACGTTTATAAGATCGTGCAAGGAAGGCACACCATTGGTCATTTATGCGGCTCCAATTAGTGGAGAGCAGATTTCAACAGCAAGAATATCGGAATAATACAAGGATTTTTAAGACGTGTTCCAAAAGAAGAATGCTGATATGCTACCAGAACATCGACCATATGATTGTGCCATAGAATTGCAAGAAGGAGCACAATCGCCTTTTGGCCCAATCTACAATCTATCGCAGACGGAGTTGGCTGAGTTGCGGAAATATATTGACGAGAATCTAGCAAACAACTTCATTTATCATTCAAAATCTCCAGCTGGGGCACCAATCTTATTTATGAAGAAAAAGGATGGCTCACTACGGATGTGCGTGGACTATCGAGGTCTCAACAAGGTGACAAAGAAGAATCGCTATCCATTACCTTTGATCTCTAGTCTTTTGGAACAACTTAGATGTGCAAAGATCTTTACAAAGATTGATCTAAGGGGAGCTTACAACCTTGTGCAAATCAAAGAAGGAGACGAATGGAAGACAGCTTTTCGTATAAGGTATGGTCATTTTGAATATAATGTCATGCCATTTGGTCTTACCAATGCTCCGGCGGTTTTTCAACATATGATAAACGATATTTTTTGAAAATATCTAGACGATTTTATTGTCATCTATCTAGATGATATCTTGATATTTTTTGAGAATGAAGAAAAGCATGAGAAGCACGTTTGTTTGGTACTCAAAAAACTACGCGAGCGAGGACTCTATGCCAAGTTGGAGAAGTGTTTATTTCACCAAACTGAGATGGAGTTTTTAGGATTTGTTGCGACTACGGAAGGCTTGAAGATGGATCCCAAGAAGGTGGAAGCAATTGTGTCTTGGGAAGTTCCAAAGACGATTAGAGACGTACAATGTTTTCTCGGCTTTGCTAACTTCTATCGGATCTTCATCAAGAATTATTCTCAAGTTGCTGCTCCACTCACTCGCTTAATATGTAAGGATAAGCTGGAATGGGGATCTCTAGCGGAAAAAGCATTTCAAAATCTTAAAACGACATTTACTACGGCTCCAATCTTGGTACACCCAAACTTTACAAAAGCTTTCTATTTGGAAACTGATGCTTCGGATTTTGCTTTAGGAGTCGTACTTTCACAGATGGGCATCGACAATAAGCTTCATCCGATTGCATTCTATTCACAAAATTTTTTTGCGGCTGAAATCAACTACGAGATTCATAATAAAGAACTCCTTGTTATAGTGGATTCTTTCCAAGAGTGGCGTCACTTCCTCGAAGGAGCTGCGCATCCGATGACCGTATATACGGATCACAAGAATCTAGAATATTTTATGTCTGCTCGAGTTCTAAACCGTCGTCAAGCTTGATGGAATATGTCGCTATCTAGATTTGACTTCGTTATTACTTATTGGCCTGGAAAGCAGCAAGGACTATCCGATGCCTTATCAAGAAGATCATATCTTGCGTCGAAGATTGGAGAAGCAACGCTTGATCAACAGTGTACGATATTATTAAAGCCAGAGCAATTCAAGATTTGTGCTGCTGTGGTGCCAATTGATGCTGACTTCCTCAACCAGGTACATGCTGCGACCATTGAAGATCCAATAGTCCTTGATATTAAGCAGCATATCAATGATGACAAGTTCAAGGTTGAAAGAGATCTCTTATATTTTGAGGAGCGGCTGTATATCCCAAAAGGACCAGCATGACTTCGAGTCCTTCAATCTCGTCATGACTTTCCAACTGCGGGACATTTCGGATTCAACAAGATCTTGGAACTCATTTCCCGAGATTTTTGGTGGCCCCAAATGTGGAAGGATGTGAAGGATTTTGTCCTCTCTTGTGACATTTGTTCAAGATCCAAGAACCCTCGACATCGCCCTTATGGACTTCTACAGCCATTGCCCATTCCGTGTCGTCCATGGTCTTCAATTTCCATGGACTTTATTACAGATCTGCCGCCATCGAATTTATTTGACAGCATCTTTGTTGTGGTAGATCGACTTACAAAGATGGCACATTTTATCCCTTGCAAGAAGACATCGTCAAGCAAAGATACAGCAAGGCTGTTCCTTGATAATGTGTATCGATATCATGGTCTACCAGATGATATCGTGTCGGATCGAGGAACCCAATTTGTATCAAAGTTTTGGAGATCTTTTTTTAAAATATTAAAGGTGGACATCAAGATTTCTTCGGCATTCTATCGTCAAACGGACGGCCAAACGGAACAGGTGAATCAAGTTTTAGAACAGTATTTACGATGCAGCATCAACTATCAGCAAGATGATTAGACAGCATATCTACCGCTAGCCGAGTTTGCATATAACAACACCCTTCATACGCCGACTCAGAAAACACCATTCTTTTTCAACTATAGATATCATCCAAAGCTTGATCTATTGAGTCCGTCAGCGAATAACAACCCAACAGCTGAAGGATTGGTACAGTAGCTATCGGAGCTTCAAACCACATTGAAGCTTCAATTGCAAATTGCCCAAGAGTCTTACAATGCATCGGCGGATAAATTTTGGAATCAAGCACTTAATTTCAAGATTGGAGATAAAATATGGCTGCTCCGACGGAATATCAAGACCAAGCGGCCATGTGATAAGTTGGACTACCAGAGATTGGAACCATTTGTTATCCAGAAGCAGATCAATCCTGTGGCGTACCCCTTAGAGTTACTAGTAGCTATGAAGGTACACCCTGTCTTTCATGTTTCTCTGTTAGAGCCTTATCGAGAATCGTCTTCTTGGAAGAGTGCAATGTCCGCCACCTAGTATAGAAATTGAAAACAATGAAGAATATGAGGTGGAAAGGATACTAGATTCACGGCGAAGATGGAATAAATTAGAGTACTTTGTGCATTGGAGCGGCTACGATATTAATGAAAGAACATGGAAACTGGTCGAAAATCTTGCCAATGCATCTCAAAAGGTACGGAAATTCCATCGACGATATCCTAATAAATCAAAACTTGGTCATTAATGAAGCATGAAGATGAAGCCTTCTCTGGAGAAATGAATAGAAAAAAGATCCATGAATCATCTGCCTCGTGAACGACAGTTGGAATATATTACAGAGACTATGCGACAAATTTTTGATTTCCTACGTTTGTGAGTATACATCTCAAATGGCTTCTTAGAGACCTCGAAGCTAGAGGAGGAGGTGATGTCAAGGACATACTTGTTAGAACCTTCTAGAATATTCTAGAAGTTTTCTAGAACTCTCTAGAACTTTTCAAAGCCTTCTAATATCTTCCTAGTATCAAGGACATACTTGTTAGAACCTTCTAGAACATTCTAGAAGTTTCCTAGAACTCTCTAAAACCTTCCAGAGCCTTCTAATATCTTCCTAGTTAGTAGAAGTATATATTAGAGTCGAGGCTGAAGAGTTCTTCAGTCTCGACAACACATCTCTTGGAGCTCTAGCTCACCTCTCTGGTGTTGTTTTTGTACTCATCTGATTAATCCAGTTCTTGTCAGTTCTTCTTGAACTTCTTGTTTAGACTTCAAGTCTATATTTGGTATCCGTGATATTAATCCAGTTCCTGCCAGTTCTTCTTGAACTTCTTATTTAGACTTCAAGTCTATAATTTGTGTCCGTGACAAGTATGGATGAATGAAGGCAAGAAATAAAGATCTTCATTTCCATTGGTTGATGGTCATATCCAATAGACTTTAAGTAGGCCATGTGGGATAAGAACAAGAATTTTGGTAATTTCAAAAAAAGTACTAAAAAATCAAAGTCTAGGATTAAAAAGCTTATTTTTTTTATTATAATTTTTGTATAAAAATCAAGAGATTTGGAATTTTTATGAAAAAGAAGTAGGCACTTGAAGTTAAGGTATACAAATTGTACCTACTGTCACTCTTTTGAGGATATAAGGAATTATATAGAAGCTTTTGAAAATCTAGAATTATAATTGGAGAGTTGATTTTAAAACCTATATCTTCTATAGAAGAATTATTATATTTAGAATTTTAAAAAAGAGATATTAGAAATTAAAGACAATAAATCGAATTCCAAGATAATAAGTAGACCATTTTATTGATAGTGATGATTTCTTGCATATCTTAAGCTTTTGGACGAATTTTTATCTAAATAATTTTAAAAAAATAAATAATTATATTAAAAAACTACATACTAAATTTTTATGGCATTTAGATATTTAATTTGTGAGATATGAAGAATTTAGCACATAGGTATTTGTAAACAAGGGTTTGAAGCTACTGTTAGGATTTTAGCAATATCTAAAGATTGACAACAAATTGATAATTGAAATTTTTTGTACTAGTTGTTAAGAATATATCAATACTTCATGTAAAATTTGAATACTTATAGATAGTCTAATTTAAAGAAATATACTATTGAAGTTTTAAAAAAATCTTTTTTAAGGTTAATAAAGGATTTTGTATACTTTGTCACATTTTAGAAATTCTAGAGTATTTGAAGCTTGTCTACTTGATGTAATTACCCATTTTAAGAATAATTTTATATAAATTTGGAATTTATATGTATAAGATAGGATAATAAGATTAAGGCCTTGAGGTCTTTTAAAAATATTCTACAGACAACTTATGAATCGTAGTGAGGTTTAAATCCTAAATCATATAATCAAACTATTCTTGAGGAAAATTTTAATTTTTTGATTTTTTTTTTTAATTTTTTTTTAATTTTTTAATTTCTATAATTTTTTCATAATAACTCAAACTTATTATTTTTAATATAACTAAAGAATTAAAAGAATTATCTATATTATTTTTTATTTTTTATTTTTTCTATTTACCAAATAACAATCTAATGAACAAAGCATATCTAGTTTAAAATGTATATTTCTTTAGTTGTTCTTCTTTAATTTTTTTTTTATTCTTTTTTATTTGATTGGACTTATTATTTACACTATAAATGATAAGCAATTCCTAAATGACATCACCTTATAATTTAGATTAAAATGTGAATTTTTTCCTTAGACTAATATACATGGAGGTAAAATTAAGATTAAGAATGGTTTTAATCTTATCAATGCCTTTCTTGTATTCTAGTTTTGTTTTAAAACTCTCTAGTTTCTTAACATTTTCTATTATAAATTTGAATTCATTCCTATTTTTATAATTATACTTTTTTATTGCTGTAATTCTTCTTTTTTAATTACATATGAACATATTATTATTTGAAAGTCTATCTAAATTTATATATTTGATATACTATATATTTAAAGATAGTATTCTATTTTTTTTATTTTTAACAATTTATTTTGTTTAACTTTGTGGATTCTTGGCTTTAAAATTTTAATATAATAAAATTTGTTTTTCTTTAAAACATCTTTAGAATCTATATTTTAATTTAATAATTTGATTAATTTTAATTGATTCAAAATAAAATATTTAATTATTTTCTTTTTAAAAACTATTTAAATTATATATCTTTAGTCTTTGTTAATTTATTAGATTCATATTTTGAATTATTATTTTTAATTGTTTTTTAATTCTTATTTTAGTTTCAAATTACTTATAATATAGGATATAATCAAACATATTATTATCAAAAATATTAATTGGTGTGATATTTTTATATTTTATTTAGTATTTTAGCAATTATTCTTTTGGTTTCTTAAATTATAAATCAAATATTTTTTTTATTTCAAACTTGTAGTACTATTATTCAATTTATTTCTTAAAGTATATTTTTAGATTTTATAAATAAGTTCCAAATAAATTAGTTAATAGGTTATTTTTTAATAATTAAATATTTAAATTTTAAATTATGTATTTTTAATTAATTAATTTAATTTATCAATTTATTATTTAGTATTTTTTAATGAATAGTCATAGTAGAACAAAACTGATTTAAATTACATCTAATATATATCACAACATAGAATAATTATTTTTTAAAATTTAATACTCATTTTTTTGTAAATATATATTAAGAAATATATCAATTTTTATGATTTTAAAGTGCACCTACATATGCCATAGGGCCATACAAATACTTTTTTAGAAGTTTCTTAGATTTAAGAAGCTACTATAAAAGTATCTTGCAAGTCTTGTAGTTCTTAGAAAGCATTTACATTGCTTTCTTGTTAGCTAATATATATAAGAGAAAATTGAGGCTATACTTACTCTTATTAATGACTTATCATCTTCTCTTGCTTTAAGATTCTCTAGTCTCCTTGTATTTAGAAATAACCAATCTAGTCTCTTTATATCTTTTAAAGTCTAATTTTTTTTTTGTTATACATGTTTTATTTTTTTATTTTTATTTTTTGAAAGATTGTTTAGAATTTATATGTTTGATATAAGAAGTATGATATAATATGATTTAAGTAAAAAAAATTGGAAAATAAAATATAGTCTCAATTTTGATTTTGTTTATACTATCAAAAAAGATTTTGTTAAAATTCCTATTAATTTTTTTAAAAAAGATGATTTTGTTTTTTAAAAAATTAAATACCATATACAACTTCTAAAAAAAAATCTTTATGCTAGAAACTTGTTGCAAATTGAATAAAAATGTCTTCAAATAAACTCCAAATATCCTCACAAAGTGTTTAATAAAAGTTTAAATGATGTAATATATTTTTTGCTTACATGTATGTTGTGGCACAATAACAATCAGAGGTGATGGATTCACATAAGAACCTTGATCAGTCCAGGCACCCAATGATTCAAGTCAGCAACAAGGAGAGTGAACGTATTTGGGAGGATGTAATTTTCTTTTTGACATGGCAACCAATTAGCTTCCTGACTTCACCAGTTATGGACATGTTTCTCTGAGAGCTATCAGAGATCTTAACATGGCGTTAAGTTCCGTAAATTTTGTGAGTCTGAGTAGCTTTGGTCTTTGCACTTGCATGCCTCACATGGGCTTAATTATTTGTGAACATGTTATATCAAATCTTCATAAGGTAGGAGCATTTTCTGGTAATAAAGTGAAAATTATCTTCATCAACACTTTTCACCTCTCCCCTGAAACGTACTAGTTTCTCAGTGAGGTGGAGGTAAATACTCTTGACCTTCTAGGTCGGCTACATTGGAAATGTGTTCATACATGAATAAGATTTTACTGCTTGCTGGACTATTATGCTGACGTATGTCTTATTAGCATGATTTTGGGTTTAGTTTCCTATTATGTAATCTGAACCTGCTATGCTAACCACGTTCTTTTTATTGCAATGTTAAAGTTTCAACTTGAGCTTTAACAAGAGAATGCTACAATGTTTTTTCCTGTATGCACTTTTGATGATACTGACTTTTTCCAATGCATAGTGAGAGACTTGGATATGCTCTCCAGTGCGTCATATTCGTAATATTGAAGTGCAAGAATAGGCAACAAACGATGCTTACTTCGCTTTGTTTCTTCCAGGAGCGATATGGATTTAAATCACATGTGATTCATGCTGCAGATATAAACAACAAAGAAGATTATGACTCCAAATTTGGTTCAAATTTGTTCATTACTGTCAGTTGATCCAACTCATTGGTTTTTGTGTTTGGATTGTTGATGTGCATTATTATAACATTCACAGAAGGAAATGGAATGGATATAATTTCACCTGTTGGATAGTTCATGATCTTAATGGAAAGTACAGGATATAGAAGATTATCACCGCATCTGTAAAGTTGAGCCTTTTAGCCGTGCCCTGCAGACATTGGAGGTAATTTTAAGTTGTTAAATCTTCTGTTAATGTCAGAGAATGTCTCGTCGAAGTCTCTTCCTGGAGCTCGTGAATCAAACTGTGGTTGGAGTCACAAAAATAAGAAATCAAAAGGTGACACATTTCTTGTTTTCACTAAATATTGCTGTCGATCTCTAATTTGCGTGTTACGTTTTGAAGTTTGGAGGGTTATGTTTACTGGAGTTTTTGATAAAATCTGACTCTTTGGTGAGCATGTCACAGGTACATGCTATGATCAATGGGCATAGACGTGATAGCAATGAAGCTTAGCGGTATATTTATGGGCCTCTGATGGCCTTGTCCCTCTAATTGTACAAAATAAGTAATAGGTTGAACAGAACTGGCACGTGCACTACAAGCACCTGACAGACTAGTGTTCCTTTTTTTAGTATAACCTTCCAGAATAAAGGATACCTGATGGGCTTTGCTTTACAAAATCAGCTATTGTCTTTTACATGCAGACTGATTTGGACCTTCGTGTGGCTTCTACTGTGAAGACAATGTGCTGTTATGAAATGACTTGGATGTTTCTACTGTCATTTCTAAACTTTTGTCTTGCTTTTGTCTTGCTCATGTGTGTATATAACTTACAATTATTGAACCAACTCGACCATTGCATGCAGAGGAGACTAGAGGTGGCAGTAAACCAAACAGTACCAAGGGAGGGCCATTAAATCAAGGGATCTGAACCAACCCTAGAAGTAATGGTTGTAAGGTACAAGATGGTAACAAAACTATGGTTGGAGTCTATTTTTGTAGAGTAGCACAGAGAAGGTTTAGAAAACATTGATCCTTTGAAAGAACAATCAGGGAAATGATGGATTTGGAGAATTTTGTTGTCATTATTAGGTTTGTAGGAGGTAAACTCTCAAACAATATGATACAACAATGGTTTGCTTAGTGACAAGAAGAAAATGACATTCTCTAACAATGGAGAAAATTTTAGATAGATGATACTTTTTTTTTTGAAGCAAGTTCTAGACAGATTGTGAAACAATTGCAATTTTAAGATCTATATAAAACCACAAATATATATATATATATATATATATATATTACAAGAATGGATCTTAGATTTTACTCCTTTAATATTATTCTATACAAAAATCAAATAAAAAATTTTATATAAATTATTCTACAAAACATACTTGAAAATTTTAGAGTGTTATTTAAAAATGTTTTTTGGGCCTCTCAAGTATATCATTCTTAACATTCTTTTAAGACAATAATACTTCAATCATTAAAAGAAAATATATTTAAGAGGCCCAAAAATGTATTTAAAAAGTTATTTTATGTCTCTTATAAAAAACCACTTAAAAGAAGGCAAATCCAATCTCAATTACAAAAAGATCATCAATCAATAAATAATCCATTAGGTATAATACTTACAAGCATTTAAGAATTAAGTAATAATATCTATGTTGTATATAGCACATAAACACATAAAATACTTTTTATTAAATATGAAATAATAAAATATCTTTTATAATTCTAGAATAATTGAAACAAAGAGAACAAATATAATGATAGTCTAAAATAATAATAGGAATATTTTATAAGTTTAATAACTAAGAAACTATCTATCAAGTAGTTTATTTAATAAAAAAAGAATCAGTTGTCAAAGCACACTCTTGAACTAATAACAAAATTTTTTATTGTCCAACTTAATAATAGTGCATATTAGCAATAGTCCTTATTATATTTAAAATAGTCCATATTACAATATGGACTATTATTAAGATAGAAATAAAATTAATAGATAAGATATAATTAATATAGATTTGTAACTTTTCTTTATAACTAAGTATTAATTAGATAAAAATTAATAAAATAATAAATCAAGACAAAGAAGACAATCAATTTATAGGAGCAATTTATTATAGAAATGTTTTGTATTTTGTCTAAGTTGATACATGTAGTATGGTGGGCTTTCTTGCCATGTAATTAAAGTTGTCCGTGTGGAAGTTCTAAAGAGGGATAAGGACATTATTCTAGCCCCTTTGGTGGAAGTGAGTAGGAGGCGTTGATTCCTACAATATAGTATATATCTTATTTAATATGCACTTACAATATTTTGTAGACAATCTTTGAGGGTTTTAAGAGCTCTAATAGTTAGCTTTGTAGAACCACAATTACTTGTGTATATTCTTTGAGATCTTAACAAGACAACTCTATTTTAAATTGATTTCTTGATATGTGTGATTTTGTGTTTGTGTTTGTATTTGTGTTTGTGATTTTTTTTTTTTTTTAACAATAAATATAATTTTTAGATAAATAATGCTTTTCTACTTAATTTATATTATGAAAAAACTACATATAACATCTCATATTATTTAAGAGCTCAATAATCCAAAAAGAATGTAAAAATTATAAAATCATTTGAAGTCTATATACCTATCATGCAATATAATTATCCTGCAATAACACAAATTCAATGATATTCATGATAAATAACTTATACATAATTTTTAAGAAAGGTAGATTGATAGTTTTTTAGATTAATACTAAGATTTTTTTTATGTTAAAAATTGAGCTAATATAAAAGAAATTTTTATTTTTGAGAATTAATCTCTAAATATATTATTTTTATTATTGGATCTCTTTTAATTAATAGGATCTTATAGAAAATATTTAAACATATCCTAATAAAAAAATTTGAATTAAAAAATATATATGGAATTAGTAAATAAAATAAAATAAATAAAATATTAAATACAACATTTTTTATTAAAAAATATGTATTAAATATAATAAAAAAAATTAATTAATTAATATTATTAAATTTTTTTCTATCAGTATATTTATTTCTAAAAATATACTAAAATATTCTTTAAAGATACTTAAAACTTGATAACTTATTAAACAAAAATAGTATTAAATATTCATAGAACAAATAAAAAGAAGATACAAAGATATT
The DNA here is from genome assembly GCA_036785485.1 of Physcomitrellopsis africana. Classification (NCBI taxonomy): domain Eukaryota; kingdom Viridiplantae; phylum Streptophyta; class Bryopsida; order Funariales; family Funariaceae; genus Physcomitrellopsis; species Physcomitrellopsis africana. Next base: position 144,820 of record JAWRVF010000479.1, on the reverse strand, counting down.
AGCAAATCTACACTAAATTTATATATTAATTCAAACTTTTAAATCTTGGTATATCTTTAAAGATAATATTTGAGATCATAAATATTTTTTGAATCATATAATAGTAATTTTTATAATTTTTATTTTTTATATTTTTATAAATTAAAGAAATTGAAAGAAAAATTTAAGCTAATTAGAAACAAAAAAATTATGCTTCTTTTATGATATTAAAAATACTAAAAATAAAAATAAAATTATATTCAATTTTGTAAAAAAAACAAGCTAAAATTGTAATAATTAAGAGATGAAAATTATTGAATGGTAATTTTTTCGCAAAATCATATTGCAAGGCTAATACAACAATAAAATCTATCATTTGTAGAAACTAAATAAGACAATAAAATTATTAATAGAATTTCTTTCTATACAAATAAATTATATAGGACTATTAAAGATCTAATTAATAAAAATAGAATATTTAAAAAAAAATATAACATCATTAAAAAATAATCCTATTAAACTAGTCAAAATGTATTCTAAAGATAAGTTATTCTTAAATTATTTTAAATAAAAATTTATATACTTCTATTTTAAAATATTTAATAAGAAATTATTAAATAATTATTAATTTATAATCTTATTAAATTCTATATATAGGATTTTTATTAAAATATCACATTTAGAATACAACCAATATTATTAAAGGTTGTTGATGAAGATCACCTCTTTTCTTTCTCTTAGATACATCTATAATAATATGGCATTTACTTATATACTGAATATAATAAGAAGCCTAATCTCTTTAGAATAAAAAAGCCAATTAATTGTCAGCTAATATATAGATAAATTTATTATTTTAATTGAAGATCAAGATAAATATGTAGATAAAATCTTAAAATTATTAATTCTTTCAACATTGCTTTAAGTTTTAAAATGAATTAAAAAATATTACTAAATATGTAGTAATTAAAATTATCTTGACTTTTATAAAAAAATATTTTGACATTAGATTAATTTATGAAGAAGGAAAAGGAAAAATAAATAAAAAATAAAAAATAAAAAATCTAATACATGTTATCTTATTTGATTTAGATATTAGTTTTTTAGATAATTAAAAAAAATTATGCAAATACTTTAAGGCAAATCAAAATATTATTGGTTTATTTTATTTTATTTAACAAATGCATTCATATAGTCAACCATGTAATCTCAATCTCTATATATTTATTTTTTAGTTTTGTATATACCAAGTCCTTGAGAGCCATAAAATTCATACTTAGAATGGCAAAAAAATTCTTATGACCTGGTAAAAAAATATAATAATTATACAAAGGTCTTATAAAATATTATAAGTCAAAGTATATTAAATAAAAGAATAAATCTTCAAAACTTAGAAATTATCTTAAGTGATTTATATTTTCAATAAAAGCTCTAAGGATTTTTAACCAAAAAAATATAAATTATCTAATATATTAATATTTAGCAAAAAGAAAAGAAAAGAAAAAAATTCAAGTATTCAATGGAAATATTATATAACATCTTGATCCATTCCAAATAGTTAAGATTTGAACTACAAACCTTTAAATAATTCACGTGTTTTTAAAAATTATATTTATAGATATAATTTTAAATCTGATTAATAAGTTCTAAAATATCAAAAAAAAATACCATATGATTTTGTATTACAAGACTTAAAATAATTAAAGATAAATAATACAAATATATAAAAATATTATATTTCTAAAATACAAACCTAATTTCTAACCTACCTATCATCTATAGACATGTAGAAAGGTGATTCTATGTCTATGAAGTTTCTAGGAAGCTTTTTTATCTGATATTATCAAATCAACTTATTTTATCTATTTCTATTGATTTATATTAATTAGATAATTATTGGAATAAATCTTATGTTTGTGACATTATCTCCCCTTCTAGAGACAAGTTCTACAAAGAGCGGTAATTACATGTTGAGGAAGTCCAAGATACATCAAATTGTGCTTGCCACATATTTTGATCTTTGTTCCCTTTGAAAATAGTTGATAGGTCCTTTCAGCCATCCGTAATATTTCATACCACGGCAAGAGGACCACCCTGTTATTTGATCATTGTTGAGGCCTTCATAACTCCCTTCAAAGAAAACATTTGGAACACCATCAGGAGTAGTTCCTACCTCTAAAAGTATCACCAAATATTGGGAGTCTCTTCCAAGGTTGTGATACCAAACACATTATATTTCGCCATCAATCCAAGTAAGGACATGTTATTTTTGAGGATCTTCATCTCTGTTTTGTCGTCATGAAAGTTGTGATAGTTGTAATGTCTTGTTTGGTAAATCAACAAATTATGGCTCTTGAGGTGAATTTGCTGGTTGTTGATCCTCTATCTCTTTAGCATAAACAAATCCAAGGAAATAACAAACAATGATACGACGTAGGATGAAACCTCTATAGAACCTATTTTGCTTTATAGCAAAGATTTTCTTGATTCTTTATCTTGATTTTGACGGATGTCGTCGATGAATTATATTGACTTTTATTGATGCATTTGCTAGATTCTTGGATGGCTCCCATGTGCGTTCACTAATATCATATCTACGCCAATGCATAAGATATTTGAATCGATTTCGGCGCTGCCTTGAATCTAAAATCTCTTCAACCTCGAATTCTTCATTGTTATCCACTTCTATAGGAGGCCGTGGCATTTGTCTTCTTCCTTATATATCCACTATCTTATATGGCTCGAATAGTAACACATGGAATATAAGATGGATCTTCATGGACTCCAATAGGTATAATCGATATGCAATTAGATTGATTTGTTCAGAAATAAGAAAAGGTCTAAGCCTACAATAGTCCAATTTATCACAAGGACAAGTAGTCTTAATATTGCGATGAAGTAACCATACCTTATCCCCCACATTGAATTGTGGTTGTTTCTTACGATACACATCTACATTTATTTTTTGTCATTCTTGAGCTTCTTTTAATTGTACCTTCATTATTGCATGTAGCTCTGACAAACAATTTGCCAAATCTTCTGCCCCTAGATTATCAATTTTAAAAAAATCAAAAGCATCAAGTCGTGGGTGGTAACCATAATTGGCAAAGAAGGGTGTTTATTGTATAAAATAATGTATTATATTATTATAAGCAAACTCTGCCAATTATCATAGGCATATTTTAAGCCACTATCAAAACTTTTTGTAATCTTTTAGAACCTTCTACAGCTTTTTAGAATCTTCTAGAATCTTCTTTAGTCTTTGAAAATCTTTGAAATCCTCCTCAACCTTCTAAGACTTCTCGTAGACTTTTTAGAATCTTCTAGAATCTTCAAATTTCTAGAATATTCTAAGATACTCGTAGGATCCTCTAGAATCTTCTTCAACCTTCCAAGATCTCTCGTAGACTTTTTAGAGTCTTCCAAAATCTTCCTCAGGCTTCTAGAATATTCTAAGATACTCTTAGAAGGTCCAATAGAACATAAGGCCTCATAGTATAAATTAGAGGCAAGACTGAGGAGTACCTCATTCTTACCAACATAAGTCTTGGAGCAATCCAGAGTATTCCCTTGTTCTTGATACTAATCCAATTTCTTATTTTTGACCTAGTTCTTGTTCTTGTGTATCCACTTCTGTGTTCTTGAAATTATTCTGATTTTGAATTCTTCTCCTTGATTCTTTGCTAACCTGCTATCTTGCATCCCTGACAGTTTGCCAAAACTAACTTACATAATCATATCTGAGCTTAGATCTCTTGATAGAGAGTAGATTATCCCTCTTCAAGATATTATTGTATTCTAGAAGAGTGCGGACTACCTCCCTCTAACTGATATATTGTCACGGACATAAGATTTACTCTAAGAAATTATCTAAATAATATAGACCAATAGAAATAGGTAAAATAAGTTGATTTGATAATATCTGATAGAGAAGCTTCCTAAAAGCTTCATAGACGTGAAATCACCTTTATACATGTTTATAGGTGATTAATGGGTTAAAAACTTAGTCAACAAGCTAGCCACATGGCGCACATGTTGATAGCTTGCGAAACAAGCCAAGTACGTGGCACACATGTGGAAAACTTGTCATGCAAGTTTGACACGTGTCTTGCAAATGGGACACGTGTATGAGGTCCTATAGAATACCTCCACATAGTTCTTAGTTAGATAGTATTTATAGAGGCAAGAGTAAAGCCCTCTTCACTCTTGTCAACTCCTTTCTTGGTTCTAGTCTAGTTTCAAGAGTCTTCATGTTTTTAGTCTTTAGCAATAGCCATTCTAGTTTTCTTTGAATATACATACTTTCTTATTCCCATTTTGTGACTTTTCGTTGATACAGTTTCCATTAGATTATGTATTTTTTTCTAGTTCATGTCCTTGACAAATTGACAAGAGTACACTTATAATATCATAGCTTTGTCTTGTCTTGATTTAAGAGTGGATTACCCCTTTCTCTTGATAAGACACAAGAACTTTAGAAGTTGCGGATTACCCTCTTTTAAACTGATATTATTCCTAGTATTTTCTTAGTTCTCCCTGCTACTTATCTCGAGTAGTGTTATATATTTTTTAAAGTGTTATCATGGCCGAGCTTGCCAAAATGAAGAGTGCAATGGCACAAATGCAAGAGCAAATGAGAGAATTGATGCTTGCAATGCATCAACTCATTGTACCTCCACAAGGAGCAACAAGGTTATCAAATAATAAAGATATAGATATGGTTGGAGCTGCTTCAATATCTACACCAAGCCATATAATTCCTCCTACATTGAAACATTGTCCAAGCATCAGAGAACCAAAAATTGGTCTACTTGAGAAATTTGATGGCACAAGATCCAAGTTTCGAGGATTCATCAACCAAGTCCAACTGGTGATTGAATTGCAACCGCAAAGTTTTCCAACTCCAGGATCACAAGTCAGATTTATTGGTACACTACTTTCAGATTCTGCCTTATCTTGGTTTTCATCTTTTTTGGAACGACGTGATCCAATATTGGATAATTTAGAAGCTTTTTTAGGAGAATTTTGATCTATGTATGGAAAACACGATACAACTCTTGTTCCAACCAACAAGCTTCATATCCTACGACAAGGCAATCGATCAGTGACATTATATGCTTCACAATTTTGACAACTAGCAATTGATATCAAGTGGGATGATATTACACTCATCACTCAGTTTCTCTACGGATTATAACATGAAGTGAAGAAATTGATATTGAACTTACTCGATCCTCAAACATTGAGTCAAGCAATAGACTTTGTGGTGAAGTGTGATAATCAACTTTTTGATTTCAGATCTAAAAGTCGTACAAGAGAACCTCAGCGACATTATAATTCAATGGCAGCACCAATGACTTCTCAATATATACCTTTAGAAGTCGAGGACATGCAAATTGATGCTATACGTTTTAAGTTGCTTACTGAACAAGAAAAGACTCGATGTTGTCAAGAAGGATTATCCTTGTATTGTGAAGAATCCAAACACACTGCTCAAAATTATTCAAAGAAATGACGTAACCACAAGATGAGGAGTACGACTGTCAAAGAAGACAATATGTCAAAAAATGAGTTTATCCAGCCACAATAAGGACCGTGCAGCTGGGATCTTATACAATTTCTAATAAAGGTCCTATCCTCTCCTCACAACCATCTCCTTATTTTATAATAGATGTGTATTTAAGACCTAATAATTATAAAGCCTCTGCTTTAATAGATTCGGGAGCCTCGGCTTATTTTTTAGGTGAAGAATTTGCTAAAAGCCATAGAATATAGATAGTACAAAAATCTAAACCCGTACACGTAGAAATCATAGATGGTTGTCTTTTATCTTTTGGAGATGTTACTCATGAAACACTTCCTCTAGATGTAGTAGTAAATGGCCATAATAGTTGCGTAATTTTTAACATAATTAGATCTCCTTCTATTCCAGTTATTCTAGATCTATCATGGTTAGAAAAACACAACCCTCGATTAGATTGGATTTCTCATACTCTGAATTTTTCTAAAAGTATAGCTAACAATATAATTAATCAAGTAAGAAATCATAAGTCTAGTAGAATTAAACCTGTATTTATAGGTGCAAGGGCTTTCTTGCACACTATAGAAGAATTATCACCTTTTATCATTTATGCTATACCTATTTCCAACGATGGAAAGACTTCAAGTAGCATTCCAAGTCGATATCAAGATTATCAAGACGTTTTTGAGAAAAAGAATACAGATATTCTTCCGGAGCATTGTCCATATGATTGTTCAATCCACCTTAAAAAAGGAACTCAGCCACCATTTAGACCAATTTATAGTTTATCACAAGATGAATTGGCTGTACTCAAGGCGTATATTGACGAGAATTTGGCCAAGAATTTCATACGCCATTCTAAATCTCCAACATGAGCTCCAATTCTATTTGTGAAGAAAAAAGATGGATTATTGTGGATGTGTCTTGACTATCGAGGATTCAACAAGATCACAATTAAGAACAAATATCCATTACCTCTAATATAAGGACTCCTTGACTAGTTGAATCAAGCTAAGATCTATACAAAAATAGATCTAAGAGGAGCATACAATCTAGTACACATCAAAGAAGGAGATGAATGGAAAACTGTATTTCAAACCAGGTATGGACATTTTGAATATAATGTCATGCCTTTTGGACTTACGAATGCACCAGCTGCTTTTCAACATCTCATGAATGATATTTTTTGTGAGTTCTTAGACAATTTTGTCGTCTGCTACCTAGATGACATTTTGATCTATTCTAAGAATGTAGAAGAACATGAAATACATGTTCGTCAAGTATTACAAAAACTTAGAGATGCGGGATTGTACGCCAAGATGGAAAAGTGTGTATTTCACACTATTCAAGTTGATTTCTTAGGATACATCATTTCAAATGATGGTCTCATGATGGATCCTAAGAAAGTCCAAACAATCATGAATTGGAAGATTCCAAAGACAATAAGAGATGTCCAATGTTTTTTAGGATTTGCCAATTATTATTGGATCTTCATCAAAGACTTCTTTCGTGTTGCAATTCCACTTACACGCTTGACTGTAAAGACAAACTCCAATGGAATCAAGAAGCGGAAGTAGCATTTGAAGCTTTGAAGACATCGTTTGTTTCTGCACCAATCCTGTATCGTGTAGATTTTTCTAAGGCATTTATTATGGAAACAAACGCATCAGACTTTGCCTTAGGTGCGGTTTTGTCACAAATGGGAACAGATGACAAACTTCATCTAGTAGCTTTTCATTCAAGAAAATTCTCAAGTCGAGATCAATTATGAGATCCACGACAAAGAACTTGCAATTGTGATTCTTTCAAGAATGGCGTCATTATTAGAAGGCGCTTTTGAAATTCACACCGTGTATACGGATCACAAGAACCCGAATATTTTATGGCATGCATGTTGAATCGTCGTCAAGCTCGTTGGAGTATGTCTTTGTTAAGATTCAAGTTCATTATTACTTATCGGCTAAGAAAACAACAAGGTTTGTCCGATGCCCTTTCTAGACATTTCTTATTTTGTACCAAAAGAAAGAGATGCAACTTTTGAGCAACAAAGAATGGCCTCTTGAAACCAGAGCAGTTTCATCTTCGAGCAATGAAATCAACATTGACTATTGATTCAACTTTTTTCAAAGCAAATTAATCAAGTATGTCCTTAGACCCTTTTGTTCATGATATCAAGAATAATTCTTCCAAGACTAATGATTCTTCTAAATTGAGTTCAAGAATATTCTCTATATTTTGAAGGACGCCTATATGTTCCAGAAGGAGAAGCATTTACATGTTCTTCAAGCACGTCATGATTTTTCAGCAGTAGGATATTTTGGATACAATAAGACTTTGGAACTTATATCAAGAGATTTTTGGTGGCCTCAAATGTGGAAGGCAGTCAAAGACTTTGTACAATCATGTGATATGTGCTCAAGATCAAAGACTCCTTGTCATCAACCTTTTGGGCTTCTTCAGCCATTACCTATTTTAAAATAATTATGGTCTTGACAATCAAGTTGGATCCAATATACACAAACTTTCTTAAATTTCTCTTTAATAGTCACAAAACCTTGTGTATAATAAATCAACAAACTAGAAGCTTTAAAATATATAAATCAAAATCCAGCAATTTAAATAAGTTCAAACTTTGGAAGCATAGAGTACACTTCTTTAATCATCTTCACAAAAATTCTCAATGGTGAATTCATTACGAATCACCACATATCATCAAATATATTAGCAAGTAATTTTATAAGTTAAAACCAAACCAGAAACTTGAAAATTCATAATTTGAGATCTAACTGTTCAAATAAGCTCAAAATTTGGAAAAACATGACTCATACCTTTGGTCTTTGTCACATAAATTTTTAGCTTTGATTTCAGTGCCAATCATTAGATATCACCAAATCCTTGGCAAATACTTTTGAAAGTCAAATTCCAACTAGAAACTTGAAAATTCATAATTTGAGATCTAGTCATTTAAATAAGCTCAAAATTTGGGAAAACATGACTTATATCTTTGATCTTTGTCACATAAATTTTGAGCTATGAATTCATTGCCGATCGTTAGATATCACTTAATCCTTGGCAGGTACGTTTGAAAGTCAAATTCCTAGACACCTGAGAACAAAATTTGCCATTACTCTCTAATCAAAGTCTCAATTGATATGAGATATTAGACATAGACTCTTTACAATATAAGTGATATGTACACCATAAATGAACTTCAAATTCATCTTGAAACTAAAGTTCTAGCTTAAAGCAAACCCTTCTATTTATCTAACTTCTTCAAAATTCCAGTTTAGTTTGCTGGTTTTAACTAGCCATATCTCACTCATTCTAGAATCATTTCTATTAGTTCTTGGATGTAAGATGTATAGCTTGAAGTTTAGTTTCTAATCCAACTTTTTGATTTCTTGCTAGTATCTTAAGATTCCTAATATATCTAAAAAAGTGACAGTAGGTGTCATATTAGTAGCCTAAGTTCAAACAAGCATATCTCTCTCATTTATGCTCCGAATCATGTGTTTCTACCACCTAAACTCATGCCAAGAAGAAGTTCTCTCTAAATACTCCCTTGAATTTGCCAAAAAACCCTGTCTTTTTTTCTTCTGAGCTCGTCAAAGAAGTCGCAGCCAAGGTCTTCAAAGTCCAAGTCAACAATTAATAGTTTAAAGTTATAAAAATCCCAAATCTAATCCTCCAAGTGAGCACTATTAATGGCAGCCAGCTATTGACATCCAAACCTCTATTTATCTTTGGTAAAATCCTAAATTCAACTTCAAAGTCAAAATTCCTTATATCTACAAATATAATCCCGAATCTACTAAAACCTAAGATTGAAAAAATGATAAAAGAAATAAAAGAAGTTTTCAAGGCTAAATCAAAATTAAAGTTAAGATTAAAGATAAAGTAAAATTTAAACCAAAGAAAAAGAAAGAAAGTGAGAAATTTTATCTAAACTATATAAAAACTTAGATTGGTAAGAAGAAAGAGAGAACTTAATAAAATTTTAAAGAAAAGATAGTTAAGTTAGGTTTCTATATATGCATGTATTTACTACACAACAACGGATATGATGTTAGTGAACGCACATGGGAGCCATCAAAGAATCTAACAAATACATCAATAAAAATTTATGCATTTCATCAACGACATCCATCAAAACCAAGATAAATACTCAAGAAAATCTTTGCTATAAAGCAAGGCAGGTTCTATAGAGGTTTCATCCTATCTTGTATCATTGTTTGTCATTAGATTTTGTTTGTGCTAAAGAGATGGAGGATCAACAACTAGCGAATTTAGCTCAAGAGCCATCATTTGCTGATTTATCGGATGAGACATTATGACTATCACAACCTTCAAGACGACGGAATAGAGATGAAGATCCTCAAGAACAACATGTCCTTCCTCGGATTGATGGCGAAATACAATGTGTTTGGTATCACGACCTTTGAAGAGACTCTTGATGTTTGGTGATACTTTTAGAGGTAGGAACTACTCCTAATGGTGTTTCTAATATTTTCTTTGAAGGAAGTTATGAAGGCCTCAATAATAATCAAATAACAGGGTGATCCTCTCGCCCTGGTATGGGACATTATCGATGGCTAAAAGGACCTATCAAATACCTTCAAAGGGAACAAAGATCAGAATATGTGGCAAGTACAATTCGACGTATCCTGGACTTCCTCAACATATAATCACTGCTGCTTGTAGAACTCGTCTCTAGAAAGAGGGATAATGTCACGGACATAAGATTTACTCCAATAAATTATCTAAGTAATATAGACCAATAGAAATAGGTAAAATAAGTTGATTTGATAGTATCTGATAGAGAAGCTTCTTAGAAGCTTCATAGACGCGAAATCACCTTTATACATGTCTATAGGTGATTAATGGGTTAAAAACTTGGTCAACAAGCTAGCCACATGGCGCACATGTTCATAGCTTGCGAAACAAGCCAAGTACGTGGCACACATGTGGAAAACTTGTCATGCAAGTTTGACACGTGTCTTGCAAATGAGACACGTGTATGAGGTCCTATGGAATACCGCCATGTAGTTCTTAGTTAGATAGTATTTATAGAGGCAAGAGTGAAGCCCTCTTCACTCTTGTCAACTCCTTTCTTGGTTCTAGTCTAGTTTCAAGAGTCTTCATGTTTTTAGTCTTTGGCAATAGCCATTCTAGTTTTCTTTGAATATACATAATTTCTTATTCCCATTTTGTGACTTTTCATTGATACAGTTTCCATTAGATTATGTATCTTTTTCTAGTTCATGTCCTTGATATATACTTACTTGCTGTAGTTGATTTTTCTTAAGAAAGAGTAGATTATTCCTTTCTTAAGTTATATCATTATATTTTAGAGATTTCGGATTATCCTCCTTTAAACTAATTGTCTAAAAGTATTCCATTTAGTGTAGAAAATACAAACGGCTTATCAATTTCTTTTTTTTTAAGATGGAAATAGATCAGATTAATGGAGGTGCATCCTCACAAATAGGGAATAGAGTGGCAACACTTGCAGATCTTTAAGCCCTATTAGATACAGTATGAGAAGAAATGACATCCTTCTGCAACTCAAGAAAGGAATCACAAATAGAGCAAGTATTTGAAAAAACTAAATGAGAGATTCATAACTTATAACCAAAGATTATTCAATTAAGAGAAACAAGCGATAGACAAGCTATGTACACAACTTTTTTAGAATTTTCGAGGATTGTCATAAAAGAACCAAAAGCTAATATGCGTGATAAATTTGATAGAACAAGATCCAAGTTTTGAGGGTTTGTACAACAAGTGCGATTTTATTTATGACTATATCTTTCTCGTTATCAAGATAGATTCATTCAAGTTGCTTTTGTGGGCACTCTTTTATCAGAAAGTGCCCGATCATGATTTGTGCCAGGATTGGAAAAGAATTCTCCGATCTTGTACAACTTAGAAGTTTTTATGGAAAGATTTATTGCTGCATTTGGTGATAGTGATTGAAAGAGGGTGATAGAGAGGAAGATCTAAAATCTATGACAAGGACAATCGTCAGCTACAATTTATGCCGCAAAATTTCAACAACTTATTTGTGATCTTGATTGGAATGATAAGGCTTTTATGACTCGATTTTGTTATGGCCTAAAAGATGATGTAAAGAATTTATTGATTACAATGCCAAGAATTAAAAGCTTAGAAGAACTCATAGCTCAAGCTATTACTTATGACAATTGCCTATTTGAACTACGACAAGAAAAGCAATCAATTTTCAATAATACCTATTAAGGTACGATTGCTACATTTTCAAAAGTATTGAAAAAGCCATTAATATATCCTAAACCTATGCAAATTGATACAACTCAATTCAAGCCATTAACACCAATGGAAAAGATTAGACGTCGAGGAGAGAATTTATTCCTATATTATAGAAGATCCAATCACAAGACAGCAAATTGTCCAAATAAGTTTTGAAAATTCAAGGCACAAGGTATAATATCCGAATTAGAAAGGTCAAAAAACAAAGATGTCTAGCTATAGTAGGGACCTTGCGGTTGGACACCCGCAAATCTAAAGCACTAGAAAAAGGTCTCTTTTTACCTCCGGATCCAAGATCTTGTTTTATACTTCATGTATATATAAGAACCTTTAAACAAGAAATTTTTACTAAAATCTTTTTAGATATTGGAGCCTCAATATGCTTTATGGATAAGGATTTTGCAACCAGGCACAATCTACTACTTGTAAAGAAGACCCATCCTGCACCTATTGAAGTCATTGATGGACGAAACCTTACATCAAAAGATGTTGTCGAAGAAATCCAACCGTTGGAAGTGATATTAGAAGATCAAGTATCACAAATTGTTTTCAGCATCATTAATTGTCTGACAAATGCTATTGTCATTGGACTTCCTTAGTTCAAGCTACATAATCTTGGAATTGACTGGAATACGTGGAAGATTTTTTCAAGATCGACACATCAAAAGAAGAAATAAGATACTGCTCTATTCCTTAAAGCTAAAGCATTTATGCAAGCAGCAAAAAAAAGGAGATGCATTTGTATTGTATACTATCCCAATGAAAGATCCAACGGAGCAACTAAAGTAGGAAATTCCTAATCAATATTGCGACCTAAAAGACGTACTTGAAAAGAAAAAAGCAGACACATTACTTGAACATCGTCCTTATGATTGTGCAATCGAATTATAAGATGGAGCTCAACCTCCATTTGGTCCCATTTACAATCTATCACAAATGGAGCTTACAACCTTACGAGAATATATTGATGAAAATCTAAAAAAGAATTTTATTTGACATTCAAAATTGCCTGCTAGAGCTCCTATATTATTTGTGAAAAAGAAGGATGGTTTCTTACGTATGTGTATTGACTATCAAGGTCTGAACAAGGTAATTATAAAAAATCGCTATCTATTATTATTAATCTCAAGATTATTGGAACAATTAGGACAAGCAAAGATTTTAACAAAGATTTATTTGAGAGGCTCCTACAACCTAATCAAGATTAAAGAAGGAGATTAATGGAAGACAGTATTTTGTACAAGCTTTAGACATTTTGAATACAATGTTATACCTTTTGGACTTACAAATGTACCTGTAGTCTTCCAACATATGATGAATGATATCTTACGAGAATACGTAGATGACTTTGTAGTCATTTACTTGGACAATATCTTGATCTTTTCTAAGAATGAAGAAGAGTATGAATATCAGATACGAAAGGTATTAGAGAAACTACGAGAAAGTGGATTATATGCCAAATTGGAAAAATATTCTTTCCATCAACCATCAATCAAATTTTTGGAATATATTACTTCAAAAATGGGATTTCTATAGATCCAAAGAAGATAAAAACTTTTATGGAGTGAAAACAACCATCATCAATTAGAGATATACAATATTTCTTCGGATTTGCAAATTTCTACAGAATCTTCATCAAAAAATATTCTAAGATTGTGGCTCCATTAACGCGACTTATAGGCAAGGACAAATTTATTTAGAATGATAAGGCTGAAGAAGCATTAAAGAAGCTAAAAAAATCTTTCACTTTTGCTCTTATATTTATCTACGCAGATCTAATAAAACCATTCATTCTAGAAACGGATGCCTCAGATTTTGCATTGGGATCTATACTCTCTCAAACTGGTGATGAAGGTCAACTACATCCAGTAGCATTCTGCTCTAGAAAATTTTTAGCTGCAGAGATTAATTACGAAATCCATAACAAAGAATTATTGGCAATTATTGATGCTTTTGAAGAATGGCGCCATTTATTGAAAGGGGCTCAACACAAGATCATGATATATACCGACCACAAAAACTTGGAATATTTTATGAAAGCTTGAGTTCTAAATGGTTGATAAGTACAATGGAACATGTTATTATCTCGATTTGATTTTGTAATTACATATTATCCAAGAAAACTTCAAGGAAAACTAGATGCCCTTTCTCAACAATTATATCTTGTATCAAGAATAAAAGACATTGTATTGGATCAACAAAAATCAATCATGTTGAAGCCGTCCAATTTGTACTTAAAAACATTGATGATATATACCTATAGATTCAACTCTCAAGATAGAAATCTAGAAAGTAATGAAGACAAATTTATTTATAAAGAATATCTAACAATGTTTAAAAAATATACATGCGGAAGAAAATAATAATTTTAAATTAGAAGATGGATTATTATACTTCAAGAATCTCTTATATGTTACTCTAAGACCTACAAGACTTCTAATTCTTCAAGCTCAACATGACCTTCCAGTAGTTGGATACTTTGGCTTCAATAAGATCTTAGAATTGATATCAAGAGACTATTGGTGGCCTCAAATGTAGAAATTGGTGAAAGAATTCATCCAATCATGGAAAATTTGTGCACAAACAAAGATTCCAAGACACCAACCATATGGACTTCTACAATCCCTTCTAGTTCCTAAGGGCCCATGGCAATTGTTATCTATGGACCTCATTACAGACCTTCAAATTTCAAATAGAAAAGATTCAATTTTTGTGGTGGTAGACTGTCTTACCAACATGGCACACTTTATTCCATGTAATAAGACTATTTCCGGGGAAGAAACAGCCAAGCTTTTTATTGATAATATTTACTAAATATATAGCCTTTCAATTGACATCATTTTAGATGAAAGACTGTAATTTGTATCAAACTTTTATAGAGGACTATTTTGGCTTTTAAAGGTCAAGATCAATCTCTCATCTGCTTATCATCTTCAAATTGACTGTCAAATAAAATGAGTGAATCAAATCTTGGAATAATATCTTTGCTGCAGTATAAATTACCAACAAGAAAATTGGACGCACTTTCTACCATTGGCTGAGATTGCATATAATAACTCCAAACATTCTTCAACAAAGTAAATTCCATTCTTCTCAAACTATGGATATCACCTTAGAGCAGATCCATTCCAAATTGAAGATGTAGGAAGCCCTGTTACAGAGAATCAAGCTACTTATTTAAAAACCATCCATAAAGAAGTGAAATTCTAATTATAAATAGTCCAAGATCAATATAAAGACTATACAGACATTCATCGCAAGAACCAACTAAATTTCACAATAGGAGATTGTATCTGGTTACTTTGACAAAATATACAAACAAATCAACCATCACAAAAATTAGACTATCAAAGTGTTGGATCTTTTATAATTCTACACTAAATAAATCCAGTAAATTTTCGTCTTGAACTACCAAGTAGCATGCACATTCATCCAATCTTTCATATCTCGCTTTTAGAAACCTATTATAAATCAAATATTGTTAGAAGAACTATTCCACCACCAGCTCCAATTGAAATCAATTAAGAGATTAAACACAAGGTAAATGAAATATTGGATTCACGTAAAAGATATGAACGATTGGAATATTTCATCCATTGAAAGGGCTATGGAGTTAGCGAAAGAACATGAAAATTTGTCACGGAAAAAAGATTTACTCCAATAAATTATCTAAGTAATAATAGACCAATAAAAATAGATAAAAAAAGTTGATTTGATAGTATCTGATAGAGAATCTTTCTAAAAGCTTCATAGACGTGAAATCAACTTTATACATGTCTATAGGTAATTGGTAGGTTAAAAACTTGGTCAACAAGGTAGCCACAAGGCACACATGTTGGTAGCTTATAAAACAAGCTAGCCATGTATCACACATGTTAGTAGCTTGCGGAACAAGCCAAGTACGTGGAACACATGTGAGAAACTTGTCGTGTAAGTTTAACATGTATCTTGCAAACTAGACACGTGTATGAGATCCTATAGAATACTGCCACATAGCTCTTAATTAGATAGTATTTATAGAGACAAGAGTGAAGCCTTCTTCATTCTTCTCAACTCCTTTTCTGGTCATAATTTAGTTTCAAGAGTCTTCATATTTCTAATCTTTGGCAATAGCCATTCTAGTTTTCTTTGAATATACATACTTTCTTATTCCTATTTTGTGACTTTTCGTTGATACAGTTTCCATTAGATTATATATTTTTTTCTAGTTCATGTCCTTGACAAATTGACAAGAGTACACTTATAATATCATAGCTTTGTCTTGTCTTGATTTAAGAGTGGATTACCCCTTTCTCTTGATAAGACACAAGAACTTTAGAAGTTGCGGATTACCCTCTTTTAAATTGATATTATTCCTAGTATTTTCTTAGTTCTCCCTGCTACTTATCTCGAGTAGTGTTATATATTTTTTAAAGTGTTATCATGGCCGAGCTTGCCAAAATGAAGAGTGCAATGGCACAAATGCAAGAGCAAATGAGAGAATTGATGCTTGCAATGCATCAACTCATTGTACCTCCACAAGGAGCAACAAGGTTATCAAATAATAAAGATATAGATATGGTTGAAGCTGCTTCAATATCTACACCAAGCCATATAATTCCTCCTACATTGAAACATTGTCCAAGCATCAGAGAACCAAAAATTGGTCTACTTGAGAAATTTGATGGCACAAGATCCAAGTTTCGAGGATTCATCAACCAAGTCCAACTGGTGATTGAATTGCAACCGCAAAGTTTTCCAACTCCAGGATCACAAGTCAAATTTATTGGTACACTACTTTCAGATTCTGCCTTATCTTGGTTTTCATCTTTTTTGGAACGACGTGATCCAATATTGGATAATTTAGAAGCTTTTTTAGGAGAATTTTGATCTATGTATGGAAAACACGATACAACTCTTGTTCCAACCAACAAGCTTCATATCCTACGACAAGGCAATCGATCAGTGACATTATATGCTTCACAATTTTGACAACTAGCAATTGATATCAAGTGGGATGATATTACACTCATCACTCAGTTTCTCTACGGATTATAACATGAAGTGAAGAAATTGATATTGAACTTACTCGATCCTCAAACATTGAGTCAAGCAATAGACTTTGTGGTGAAGTGTGATAATCAACTTTTTGATTTCAGATCTAAAAGTCGTACAAGAGAACCTCAGCGACATTATAATTCAATGGCAGCACCAATGACTTCTCAATATATACCTTTAGAAGTCGAGGACATGCAAATTGATGCTATACGTTTTAAGTTGCTTACTGAACAAGAAAAGACTCGATGTTGTCAAGAAGGATTATCCTTGTATTGTGAAGAATCCAAACACACTGCTCAAAATTATTCAAAGAAATGACGTAACCACAAGATGAGGAGTACGACTGTCAAAGAAGACAATATGTCAAAAAATGAGTTTATCCAGCCACAATAAGGACCGTGCAGCTGGGATCTTATACAATTTCTAATAAAGGTCCTATCCTCTCCTCACAACCATCTCCTTATTTTATAATAGATGTGTATTTAAGACCTAATAATTATAAAGCCTCTGCTTTAATAGATTCGGGAGCCTCGGCTTATTTTTTAGGTGAAGAATTTGCTAAAAGCCATAGAATATAGATAGTACAAAAATCTAAACCCGTACACGTAGAAATCATAGATGGTTGTCTTTTATCTTTTGGAGATGTTACTCATGAAACACTTCCTCTAGATGTAGTAGTAAATGGCCATAATAGTTGCGTAATTTTTAACATAATTAGATCTCCTTCTATTCCAGTTATTCTAGATCTATCATGGTTAAAAAAACACAACCCTCGATTAGATTGGATACTCTGAATTTTTCTAAAAGTATAGCTAACAATATAATTAATCAAGTAAGAAATCATAAGTCTAGTAGAATTAAACCTGTATTTGTAGGTGCAAGAGCTTTCTTGCACACTATAGAAGAATGATCACCTTTTATCATTTATGCTATACCTATTTCCAACGATAGAAAGACTTCAAGTAGCATTCCAAGTCGATATCAAGATTATCAAGACGTTTTTGAGAAAAAGAATACAGATATTCTTCCGGAGCATTGTCCATATAATTGTTCAATCCACCTTAAAAAAGGAACTCAGCCACCATTTAGACCAATTTACAGTTTATCACAAGATGAATTGGCTGTACTCAAGGCGTATATTGACGAGAATTTGGCCAAGAATTTCATACGCCATTCTAAATCTCCAACATGAGCTCCAATTCTATTTGTGAAGAAAAAAGATGGATTATTGTGGATGTGTCTTGACTATCGAGGATTCAACAAGATCACAATTAAGAACAAATATCCATTACCTCTAATATAAGGACTCCTTGACTAGTTGAATCAAGCTAGGATCTATACAAAAATAGATCTAAGAGGAGCATACAATCTAGTACGCATCAAAGAAGGAGATGAATGGAAAACTACTTTTCGAACCAGGTATGGACATTTTGAATATAATGTCATGCCTTTTGGACTTACGAATGCACCAGCTGCTTTTCAACATCTCATGAATGATATTTTTTGTGAGTTCTTAGACAATTTTGTCCTCTGCTACCTAGACGATATTTTGATCTATTCTAAGAATGTAGAAGAACATGAAATACATGTTCGTCAAGTATTACAAAAACTTAGAGATGTGGAATTATATGCCAAGATAGAAAAGTATGTGTTTCACACTATTCAAGTTGATTTCTTAGGATACATCATTTCAAATGATCGTCTCCTGATGGATTCTAAGAAAGTCCAAATAATCATGAATTGGAAGATTGCAAAGACAATAAGAGATGTCCAATGTTTTTTAGGATTTGCCAATTATTATTGGATCTTCATCAAAGACTTCTTTCGTGTTGCAATTCCACTTACACGCTTGACCTGTAAAGACAAACTCCAATGGAATCAAGAAGCGGAAGTAGCATTTGAAGCTTTGAAGACATCGTTTGTTTCTGCACCAATCCTGTATCGTGTAGATTTTTCTAAGGCATTTATTATGGAAACAAACGCATCAGACTTTGCCTTAGGTGCGGTTTTGTCACAAATGGGAACAGATGACAAACTTCATCTAGTAGCTTTTCATTCAAGAAAATTCTCAGTAGCCGAGATCAATTATGAGATCCACGACAAAGAACTTCTTGCAATTGTGGATTCTTTTCAAGAATGGCGTCATTATCTAGAAGGCGCTTTGAGTCCAGTCACCATGTATACGGATCACAAGAACCTCGAGTATTTTATGTTGGCATGCATGTTGAATCGATGTCAAGCTCGTTGGAGTATGTCTTTGTCAAGATTCGAATTTATTATCACTTATTCGCCAAGAAAACAACAAGGTTTGTCCGATGCCCTTTCTAGACATTTTTATTTTGCACCAAAAGAAGAAGATGCAGCTTTTGAGCAACAAAGAACGGTTCTCTTGAAACCAGAGCAGTTTTATCTTCGAGCAATAAAATCAATATTGGCTATTGATTCAACTTTTCTCAAACAAATTTAATCAAGTATGTCCTTAGACCCTCTTGTTTATGATATCAAGAATAATTCTTCCGAGTCTAATGATTCTTCTGAATTTGAGTTCAAGAACTATCTACTATATTTCGAAGGACGTCTATATGTTCCAGAAGAAGAAGCACGTTTGCGTGTTCTTCAAGCACGTCATGATTTTCCAGCGGTAGGATATTTTGGATACAATAAGACTTTGGAACTTATATCAAGAGATTTTTGGTGGCCTCAAATGTGGAAGGCAGTCAAAGACTTTGTACAATCATGTGATATGTGCTCAAGATCAAAGACTCCTTGTCATCAACCTTTTGGGCTTCTTCAGCCATTACCTATTTTAAAATAATTATGGTCTTCTATTTCTATGGATTTCATCACAGATCTTCCAAGCTCAAGATCTTATGATTCTATATTTGTGATAGTAGATCAGTTCACCAAGATGGCACATTTTGTGCCATGCACAAAATCTATCACAGGTGAAGAAACAGCTAAATTTTTCATTGATAATATCTATCGCTATCATGGATAACTTAAGGATATTATATCGGATAGGGGAATTCAATTTGTGTGAAGATTTTGGAGAATCCTTTTCAAGATCTTAAAAGTGGACATAAAGTTATCTTCAGCTTTTCATCCTCAAATTGATGGACAAACAGAGCGCGTGAACCAAGTCTTGGAGTAATATTTAAGGTGTACCATCAACTACTAACAAGATGATTGGATAGCTCTTCTACCATTGGCAAAATTTGCTTATAATAACACGATACATTCTTCTACGCAACAAACACCTTTCTTTGCCAATTATGGTTATCACCCATGAGTTGATGCTTTTGACTTTTCAAAAGTTGATAATCCAACAGCAGAAGATTTGGCAAATCGTTTGTCAGAGCTACATGCAATAATGAAGGTGCAATTAAAAGAAACTCAAGAACGACAAAAAACAAATGCAGATGTGTATAGCAAGGAACAACCACAATTCAATGTGGGGGACAATGTATGGTTACTTTGTCGCAATATCAAGACTACTTGTCCTTATGATAAGTTGGACTATCGTAGGCTTGGACCTTTTCTTATTTCTGGATAAATCAATTTAATTGCATATCGATTATACCTACCGGTGTCGTATTACGTGTAGTCTTGGTTGGGAATGCACCGGGCACTTGGCTGTAGAAGGTAAAGTACTGTTTGCAAATACTCAAGAAATCCTAATAGATTTCTTCCATATATAAGGAGTATAATTCGAACTTCAATTCAAAAGTGTTTAAAAACACTCCTCTTAGTAAAATCAATCTTACATATACCCCAATTACCTTATTTCCTTTATAATTAAGCAATTTTTATTTTTGTTTATAAGTCCTAATCCTAATTAGTGAGCTTCAACAAGCTATAATGTTTAATCGAACCGTCCATTTAGTGTGAAATTTTGCACACACATGCTGGTATAAGCCTTTTATATGCTCAAAAAAACTTAGTCTAATCCAACATACAGATTGCAAGAAAACGCCCAAAAAGCACACCAATGACGCTTGGCCGCCAACTTGAAGATTGATGTAGAAATTCCAGTGGTGATTTCTCCTTCTTTTACTATTAAATTTAGCTCAAACTTGGTGTGTAGCTCAACCTACAAGTCTTCTATTAGCATACCAAAAATTATGTTGATCCAATTAGTGGATCTTTAGTTATCACAGAAACCCTATCCAACCCTAAACTGCCAACTTCCGACAACCCTTTGTATCAAAACTCAAATATCTCCTGATTGCATTGCTAGATTAATACAAAACTTTGTATACACTTAGCACATTTAACAATCTAGATAATATCAAATTTTGAACTGTAGATGCTTCACAGAATTTACGAATCACTCAACAATGCAAGCCATCATTGTCTTATATAAAAATCCAAATCACTAATACAAACCTTGAATTTGAATAGTAATTGCTAAGTCCTCCAAAATCCTATGGTTGCAAGCTAAATGCTTTTGGAACCCCTTTCAAGCTAGCTATACAACTCTAATCGCTGATCTTCAAATGTCTCCCTCCCTTACCTTCGGCGGTCGTTTTTGTCCCTAGAGGTCTGATTTCAACCTTGTCTCATATCCAGTCTTTCCTTGGGTATCAATTCAACTGAATTTAAGGATTTTTAAGTTAAATCCTATTCTCAACTTAATCCTAATACCAATCACAATAACTATTTTCCTTTTCTATCCTATTCTAATTAACTTATGGCTTTTCAAAATTAGTAAAAGAGTTTGTATAGCCTAGAAGAAAACTTTAATAACTAACTTTTATCTGTTAGCTATTAAAATAAGAAAATAATCTAAGAGGCTTCCATAACCCTTTTTTTAAGTATCTTAAGTTCCTATTGAACTAAGATAATCAAGTATTAAATATAAATTGCTCTTATCTATACCTTTCACTATATAAACGTGCTGCAACACGACACCGGAGTCCATGAAGATCCATCCTGTATTCCACGTGTCATTACTCGAGCCATACAAGACAATGGATATACAAAGAAGAAGACAAATGCCACCGCCTCTTGTAGAAGTTGACAACAATGAAGAATTCGAGGTTCAAGAGATTTTGGATTTAGGGCGACGCCAAAATCTACTGGAATATCTTGTGCATTGGCATGGATACGGCATTAGTGAACGCACATGGGAACTATCAAAGAATCTAACAAATACATCAATAAAAGTTCATGCATTTCATCGACGACATCCATCAAAACTAAGATAAATACTCAAGAAAATCTTTGTTATAAAGCAAGGCAGGTTCTATAGAGGTTTCATCCTACCTTGTATCATTGTTTGTCATTAGATTTTGTTTGTGCTAAAGAGATGGAGGATCAACAACCAGCGAATTCAGCTCAAGAGCCATCATTTGCTGATTTATCGGACGAGACATTACGACTATCACAACCTTCAAGACGACGGAATAGAAATAAAGACCCTCAAGAATGACATGTCCTTCCTCGGATTGATGGCGAAATACAACGTATTTGGTATTACGACCTTGGAAGAGACTCTTGATGTTTGGTGATACTTTTAGAGGTAGGAACTACTCCTCATGGTGTTCCTAATGTTTTCTTTGAAGTAAGTTATGAAAACCTCAATAATAATCAAATAACAAGGTGATCCTCTCGCCCTAGTATGGGACATTATCGATGGCTGAAAGGACCTATCAACTACCTTCGAAGGGAACAAAGATCAGAATATATAGCAAGCACAATTTGACGTATTTTGAACTTTCTCAACATGTAATCACCGCTCCTTGTGGAACTCGTCCCTAGAAGGGGGGGTAATGTCACGGACATAAGATTTACTCCAGTAAATTATCTAAATAGTAATAGACCAATAGAAGTAGATAAAATAAGTTGATTTGATAATATCTGATAGAGAATCTTCTTACAAGCTTCATAGACGCGAAATCACCTTTATACATGTCTATAGGTAATTGGTAGGTTAAAAACTTGGTCAACAAGGTAGCCACATGGCGCACATGTTGGTAGCTTATAGAACAAGCTAGCCATGTATCACACATATTGGTAGCTTGCGGAACAAGCCAAGTACGTGGCGTACATGTGAAAAACTTGTCGTGCAAGTTTGACACGTGTCTTACAAATTAGACACGTGTATGAGATCCTATAGAATACTACCACATAGCTCTTAATTAGATAATATTTATAGAGGCAAGAGTGAAGCCTTCTTCATTCTTCTCAACTCTTTTCCTGATTATAGTTTAGTTTCAAGAGTCTTCATATTTCTAATCTTTGGCAATAGCCATTCCAGTTTTCTTTGAATATACATACTTTCTTATTCCCATTTTGTGATTTTTACTTTGATACAGTTCCATTAGATTATGCATCTTTTTTTAGTTCATGTCTTTGACAAAATCCTCAGATAATCTTAAAAATGCACCTAAAAAGGATCACCAATTCCATCAACAATATCCTAAAATACCTAGATTCAATGGTCATTGAAGATTTCATCGACAGTAACATCTCTTAGTTTCTAAATGACGCTTCCTATCAACAACAAAAGAAAAGAGCCACGCTAAGACCTGCACTTGTATTTTTCTAGGATAGAATAGATCTTATTAGAAGCTTGTTAGTTATCATGTCAAATCTTCCCATTTCAAGGAAATTGCAGGAAACTTTTCTACCATACAAGCGGTTGGAAAATCATTGCAACTTTCACAATCTACTAGGTTTGAAGAACATAGATAAGATAAAGAAGGAGTATCCCAACGTCAAGTAAGGCCACGCTTGGAGTCTTTGGAAATACGTCTTCATCACATAAATCTTGATTCAAATGCCCGAGCTTTGGTACTATTCCTCAAAATTGGAAGGGTGACTCCAGGTGGACTAGAAATTATGTTCAGAGGATGTTTTGAAGATTGCAATAAAGAATAAATTCTTGGATGGAATGTTAGTCTAATAGAGGTTATATTTGGAGGTTATTGATGCCATCTCAAGGATCATGTTGAACTCATAACCAACGAACAAAAGACGAAATATATTGCTTTTCTACTTTGACAAATTCTAGAATTTTTAAGTATATGATTTGATCATCAAATTACTTCGGCTCCTCATGAAACTCATCGCTAGAAGGGAAGGTGATATCACAGACATACTTTAAGCCATTATTAGAATTTTTTATAATCTTATAGAATCTTCTATAGCTTTTTAGAATCTTCTAAAATTTTCTTTAATCTTTAAAAATCTTCTAGAATCTTCTTCAATCTTTCAAGACCTTCCGTAGATTTTTTAGAATCTTCTAGAATCTTCTTCAAATTTTTAGAATATTCTAAGATATTCATAAGATCCTCTAGGATCTTCTTCAACCTTCCAAGACCTCCCGTAGATTTTTTAGAATCTTCTAGAATCTTTTTTAGGCTTCTAAAATATTCTAAGATATTCTTAGAAGGTCTAATAGGACATAAGGCCTCATAATATAAATTAGAGGCAAGACTGAGGAGCACCTCAGTCTTGCCAATATAAATCTTAGAACAATCCAAAATATTGCCTTGTTCTTGATATTAATCCAATTTCTTATTCTTGATCTAGTTCTTGTTCTTGTCCATCCAATTCTTTGTTCTTGAAGTTATTTTGATTTTGAATTCTTTTCCTTAGTTCTTGGCTAACTTGCTATCTTGCATCCCTGACACCAATGGCAGAAGAGCTGTCCAATCATCTTGTTGGTAGTTGATGGTACACCTTAAATACTGCTCCAAGACTTGGTTTACGCGCTCTATTTGTCCGTTAGTTTGAGGATGAAAAGCTGAAGATAGCTTTATGTTCACTTTTAAGATCCTGAAAAGGGTTCTCTAAAATCTTGACACAAATTGAGTTCTCCTATCCGATATAATATCCTTAGATAATCCATGATAGCGATAGATATTATTAATAAAAAGCTTAGCTGTTTCTTCACCTATGATAGTTTTTGTGTATGGCACAAAATATGCCATCTTGGTGAACCGATCTACTATCACAAATATAAAGTCATAAGATCTTGAGCTTGGAAGATCTATGATGAAATCCATAGAAACAGAAGACCATGGTTGTTCTAGAATAGGTAATGGCTGAAGAAGTCTAAAAGATTGATGATGAGGAGTTTTTGATTTTGAAAAAATATCACATAATTATACAAAGTCGTTAATTGCCTTCCACATTTGATGCCACCAAAAATCTCTTGATATAAGTTCCAAAGTCTTGTTGTATCCAAAATGTCCTGCCACTAGAAAATCATGACGTGCTTGAAGAACATATAAATATATTTCTCCTTCTAGAATATATAGGCATCCTTCAAAATATAATAGGTTATTCTTGAACTCAAATTTAGAAGGATCATGAGACTTGGAAGAATTATTCTTGATATCATGAACAAGAGGGTCTAAGGACATACTTGACTGAATTTGCTTGAGAAAAGTTGAATCAACAGTCAATGTTGATTTCATTGCTTGAAGATGAAATTGCTTTGGTTTCAAAAGGGCCATTTTTTGTTGCTCAAAAGCTGCATCTCTTTTTTTTTGTGCAAAATAAGAACGTCTAGAAAGGACATTCGATAAATCTTCTTGTTTTCTTGACCGATAAGTGATAATGAACTTGTCAAGTTTTGACAAAGATATATTCCAACGAGCTTGACGACGATTCAACACGCATGCCAACATAAAATATTCGAGGTTTTTGTGATCCGTATACATGGTGATTGGACAAGAAGCGCCTTCTAGATAATGACACCATTCTTAAAAGGAATCCACAATTGCAAGAAGTTCTTTGTCATGGATCTCATAATTGATCTCGATTGCTGAGAATTTTCTTAAATGAAAAGCTATTAAATGAAGTTTATCATCTGTTCCCATTTGTGACAAAACCGCACCTAAGGCAAAGTTTGATGCATTTATTTCCATAAAAAATGCTTTAAAAAAGTCAACACAATACAAGATTGGTACAGAAACAAACGATGTATTTAAAGCTTCAAATGCTACTTCCGCTTCTTGATTCCATTGGAATTTGTCTTTACAAGTCAAACATATAAATGGAGCTACAACTCAAGAAAAGTCTTTTATGAATATCCGATAATAATTGGCAAATCCTAAAAAGCATTGGACATCTCTTACCATCTTTGGAATCTTTCAATTCATGATTGTTTGGACTTTCTTAGAATCCATCATGAGACCATCATTTGAAATGATATATTCTAAGAAATCAACTTGAATAGTGTGAAATACATACTTTTCTATCTTGGTGTACAATCGCGCATCTCTAAGTTTTTGTAATACTTGACGAACATATATTTTATGTTCTTCTTTATTCTTAGAATAGATCAAAATATCATCTAGGTAGCAAACGACAAAATTATTTAGGAATTCACAAAAAAATATCATTCATGAGATGTTGAAAAGTAGCTGGTGCATTCGTAAAAGTCTAAAAGGCATGACATTATATTCAAAATGTCTGCACTTGGTTTGAAATGCAATTTTTCATTCATCTCTTTCTTTGATGCGTACTAGATTGTATGCTCATCTTAGATCTATTTTTGAATAGATCTTAGCTTGATTCAACTAATCAAGGAGTCATGATATCAAAGGTAATGGATATCTATTCTTGATTGTGATCTTGTTGAGTCCTCGATAGTGAACACACATCTCCAATGATCCATCTTTTTTTTTCACAAACAGAATTGGATCTCTTGCTAGAAATTTAAAATAGCATATGAAATTCTTGGCCAAATTCTCGTCAATATACGCCTTGAATTGAGTTAGCTCATCTTGTGATAAATTGTAGATTGGTCCAAATAGTGGTTGAGTTTCTTCCTTGAGGTCGATTGAACAATTATATGGACAATATTTTGGAAGAATATCTGCATTTTTTTTTCTCAAAAATGTCTTGATAGTCTTGATATTGACTTAGAATGCTACTTGAAGTCTTTCCATTGTTGGAAATAGGTGTAGCATAAATAACAAAAAGTGATCCTTCTTTTGCAGCATGCAAGAAAGCTCTTGCACCTACAAATATAGGTTTAATTCTTCTAGACTTATATTTCCTTATTTGATTAACTATATTGTTAGCTATTCTTTTAAAATAGTTAAGAGGATGAGAAATCCAATCTATTCGAGGGTTGTATTTTTTTAACCATGATAGACCTAGAATGATTGGAATAGAGGGAGATCTAATTATGTTGAAAATTATACAACTATTATGGCCATTTACTACTACATCCAAAGGAAGTGTTTCATGAGTAACATCTCTAGAAGATAAAGAACAACCATCTATGACTTCTACATGTACGGGTTTAGATTTTTGCACTAACTATATTCTATGGCTTTTAACAAATTCTTCATCTAAAAAATAAGCTAAGGCTCCCAAATCTATTAAAGCAAAGGCTTTGTAATTATTAGTAATCGATTACTTGACTCAATGTTTGAGGATTAGATAAGTTTAGCATCAATTTCTTCAGTTCATATTGTAATCCGTAGAAAAACTGAGTGATGAGTGCAGCATCATCCCACTTAATATTGATTGCTAGTTGTCAAAATTATAAATCATATAATAACATTGATCATTTGTCTTGTTGTAAGATACAAATCTTGTTGGTTCCAATACGAGTTGCATCATGTTTTCCATATATAGATCAAAATTTTGCTAAAAAAGATTCTAAATTATCCAATATTGGATCATGTCATTCAAAAAAAGATGAAAATCAAGATAAGCAAGAACATGAAAGTAGTGTACTAATAAACCTAACTTGCGAGCTTAGAGTTGGAAAACTTTGCGGTTGCAATTCAATTACCAATTGAACTTGCTTGATGAATCCTTGAAACTTGGATCTTGTACCATCAAACTTCTTAGGTAGATCAATTTTTGGTTCTTTGATGCTTGGATAATATTCCAATGGACGAAGAATTATATGGCTTGGTGTAAATATTGAAGTAGCTCCAATCATATATATATCTTCATTGTTTACTAACCTTGTTGTTCCTTGTAGAAATATGGTGAGTTGATGCATTGCAAGCATTAATTCTCTCATTTGCTCTTACATTTGTGCCATTGCACTCTTCATTTCAGCAAGCTGTACCATGATAACACTTTAAAAAAATATCTAATATCACTTGAGACAAGTAGAAGGGGGAATAAAGAAAATACTAAGAATAATATTAATTTTGAAAAAGGTAATTCGTAACTTCTAATATGCTTGTGTCTTATCAAGAAAAAGAGATAATCTACTCTTAATCAAGATAAGACAAAGCTCTGATATTATAAGTGTACTGTTGCCAATCTGTCATGGATATGAATTAAAAAAAGATGCATAATCTAATAAAAATTGTATCAAAGAAAAATCACAAAGTAGGAATAAGAAAGTATGTATATTCAAAGCAAAACTAGAATGGCTATTGCCAAAGACTAGAAACATGAAGACTCTTGAAATTAAACTAGAATCAAGAAAAGAGTTGACAAGAGTGAAGACTTCACTCTTGTCTCTATTTATATTATCTATCTAAGAGCTACATGGCGGTATTCTATAGGACCTCCTATACATGTCTAATTTGTAAGACACATGTCAAACTTGCACGACAAGTTTCTCACATGTGCGCCACGTGCTTGGCTTGTTCCGCAAGCTATCAATATGTACGACACATGGCTAGCTTGTTCCACAAGCTACCAACATGTGCACCATGTGGCTAGCTTGTTGACCAAGTTTTTAATCTATCAATCATCTATAGACATGTATAAAGGTGATTTCGTATCTATGAAGCTTCTAGGAAGCTTTTCTATCTGATATTATTGAATCAACTTATTTTACCTACTTCTATTGATCCATATTAATTAGGTAATTATTGGAGTAAATCTTATGTCCGTGACATATTGTGGATATATAAATTACTTCTATGTAGCAATATAGAAATGTTTTAAACAACCTCTACCAAGTTTCAATCAACTCATAATAGTCTTATAGACTATATGGACTTAAAAAAATATCATAGACTTTTAGCGCAAAATATACAGTGATATAAAATTCTAAACTATTTGGCTTAGATTTAATAAATAAATAAATAAAATATATACACATATATTTATTAAAAAATTTATACCATAAATTTTAAATTAAAAAAAAAACAAAAAAAACAAAAAAATAAAAAAACAAAGTAATAATATAAGTTTATTCAAAAGATGGAATGGAAATTGGATAATAAAAAAAAATTGGATTTAAGAGACAAAGCAACAATTAAGTAATACATCCAAATATTTTATATTATTTTAATAATCTATAATTTGCATAGGAATTCAGATAGATTCCATAGAATAGGTATATGATACAATTCTAGTAAGATGTTCCCAAAACAATTCTAACTTTAAAAGTATTAGAGTCTTTTTTTATGTTGTTTTTTTTATTTTCCATCTTTTATTAATAGAATAGTTTTATTCTGTTCTTAATTTTAAAAAATAAATAGATTATACTTTGAAATAACTTATTTTTTTTCTAAAATCAATATCATTTAAAATCATAAAAGGTGGTTTATTCTATTCCAATGCATTTTATTATTCTACTTTTTTATATTAAAAGAAATGAAAATTTTTAACATGAAGATATTACTGGTAGTCTTTGTTGTTTCTAAAGAAACACATCATTTATTTTGATAAAATTTACACTCTGCTATTATATGTACAAATTTCCAAAAACATATCAATAATCTGTAGCTATTCATGTTTTAAATTGCCACTCTTTTATGAAATATGTCATTGTCTTGATTAAATTCTTTAAATTCATACAAACTTCATTCACATTAATAATCACATGATCTTTAAATGTACTATATATATATATATATATATATACACACACACAAACTAAGATCACAGCTTTTTAAATATATATATATATATATATAAGTCCATATGATAGGATACTTTGCCTTCAATAAAACAATGGAAATGACATGTAAAGGCTAGTGGCCACAAATGTATACATCACTCGGAAATCACC
The DNA here is from genome assembly GCA_036785485.1 of Physcomitrellopsis africana. NCBI lineage: Eukaryota > Viridiplantae > Streptophyta > Bryopsida > Funariales > Funariaceae > Physcomitrellopsis > Physcomitrellopsis africana. The sequence continues at coordinate 115,040 of JAWRVF010000479.1, read as the reverse complement.
TCAATCGTTGAAAGAGAAAGCAATAAAGTGGAGGTCGGAAAGAAATAGGAGAGGCAAAATCTACTTCGATCATGCGAAAGGAAGGAAAGATGAGCGAATGAAGAGGGTCAGTCATGACGTGCCATGTCATTAGGAGCGCTCTGAAAAGCGCCGGGCGGCAGGGAAGCGAGGGGAGAGCCCACACTGTCCACACACACCACAAACTCATGCCCACATTCACCCCCGAGGACGGTTTTACTTGAAAAAAGAAAGCAATGCCTCATCGCCGTCCCTTCCGCCTTCTTTCGCTACAACTCCCTTAGAAGGTACATTGCGTCCACCCCCGCTTCCACCCCCGCTTCCACCCCCCTGTACGAATGAGAACGGTACGGATCTACCTCCATGGTACCGCCCTTTAATTCTACACGTCATCGCCGGGCTCAACTGGGTCTGACCTGTCGGTTATTCGCCTGTCTCCCGAATCGAGATCGTCGAAATGCGTCGCAGCTGCTTTGTGACGGAGCACTGGTGGCACTGGACGATTCGCTTGCCATGGGGGCTCCGATCCGATTAGGGCAGCTGCGACGAGACCTACCTGAAGGTGACGATCGACGCTGTTTTTCAATGGTTCCGCTGCAAGGTTGCGGGTAACGGTGATACGGAGGTGTCCACCTGGCTCAGGAAGAAAGTGCTAGTTGGAGATTCGTCGCAGATTTTTTTGTGCGGGTTGAGAGGGCGATGATGCATGAGACAGACGCAGAGCCAGAGAGAGTGTGTGTCTGTCTGTTGTGATTGCATAGTGCCGGTCGGCTGAAAAATGTCGGACGACAACTGTACGGTTGGTGGAATCCATGAACTTCGACACCAGCCACACCAACTTTTTTGCCTGGGTCGGCTGATTCGATTGAAGCGAGAGCAGCGACACCTGTGTAACTCCAGTCAGCTGCATGAAAGTGGATGCAGGGTGCGATGGCGGACTGTAGGTCATTCACGGTGCTCGCGGCGGCCTACCGCACTGTGTTCGGGCGTTGTGGGCACTGCAATTTTGTAATTGTTAATTAAGAAAACAACCTGTTCTCATCTATGATTCGGATGAAGCCAACAAAGCTACTGATGCCAAACATCAATTGCATCACTCTTCAAGTTTCTTCATTGCGTCTAGTATGTACTTTGGTGTATGCTTTCAAAAATCATTCAAAACAACCACTTCTAATACGTGCACGTAACATTTTATTTTGTTGCCAAAAAGTAGTATTGATATTTCTTACACATTACATGTCAGAGTTGATCAAATTATGTTGTTGAAGAATTTCTTTATTCTTGTGCTTTGAACCTTGATCCTTTAAATGTAGAAAAAATATACAATGTTTTGGCTTTGGTATTCTTTTAGTTTTATAAATGGTTGAAGTAAAATTTAAGAAGTTTGTTTCTCTTAATCTCTCTCTCTATATATATATGATATTTTATTAAAATTTGAAAAGACAATGAGACTCTACTACAAATGTTGATTTAAATACAATTACATAAGTTTTTAAAAACTATTATTATTGATAATATTTCTACTCATTAATTGTATAAAATCTTTTGTATAAAAGAATGTTGCTTGATGAGAGAATGCATCAAACTAACACAAGATTATTATTTTGTAATTGTACTCTTGTTATTTATTTATTCCTTTGATTTTTCTTTTCTTTAACTTAATTTAATTTAATTTTTTATTATTTGTTTCTTAAGTTAACATCCACTCTAAAAATGTGTGATCTTGTAAGGATTTTAGTAGTAGACTCCAAAATTATACATGTTGTTGCATATTTTATATATATATATATATATATATAAATCTTAAAACATGATGTTTTATATTTTTTATAATTATCTTAAGATTGCCACATTTAAGATAAAATTTAAAATTATGTCAAATGTGATTTAATTCAAGCAATGAGTTATAGAAAATTTTAATTGATACTTCAAATGAATTACATCTTAATCTTGTGTGATATGCTCTGTTATAATGGTCAAGTCTATATTTCCACCATCGTATTAATAAAAATGAAACTGTTTTCAGATGTTTTTTTAGAGTTATAGCTTTGCAATCGTAAATTTTAATTAATAAAAACATTTTAAAATTCTAATTATGTCTTAGATTCAATGTATAAATAGTGATTCTTATACTTTGGTTTAATTCCATTTTTATAATAAAATTGATTCTTTTACAGAGTGAATGTATATGAGTATTACCTCAATTTTTACATTTAATAAAAGAAATGACCTAAGATAGTAGTAATTCATAATTAAAGATTTTTTACATTTAATAAAAGAGATTATGCATGTCCATTTGTTTTGAAACTTCCCAGTTCTGGAAAAGGAATTATCAGAGAATCGAATGGAAAGCCAAGTGGCCAAGCATGCGAACAGCTGTCGCGACCTGATAGGAGCTCCTCCGAAAGCCCGGGAGGAGTCGCTGCGGACGCAGCCAAAGACGCAAAAGCCACCCGAACAGTCTCACCTCCAGCACCACGAAACGAAACGAAACAAAGCAAAACAGAACACTACATTACACTACTCAACATTAACAACAAGGTGGGGTGCCCAACCGTGATGTCGTTGCCACTCTGAATTCCGCCACCCCAGCCCCGCATGAAAGGATCTCTCGTTGCGATCGAGGGCGAAATTTTCTGCCAAATCGCTGGCTGCAAGCTCGTGGAAACTGCCTATAGCTGCTCGCACAGCATATCCTTGCAGGCACTTGCGATCTGAAAGCAATTATCCGGCGAACGGGACGGACCATCGACGGTGCCCACTGCAAGTTTCCAGTCGTGGCAGTGAGTTCGGGTGAGTTTGCCCCAAAGCCGTCGTCTGAGGCTGGGACGAGGCGAGACAAACGGACAAAGTGGTGGTATATCACCGAATGTGCCTACGGAACGGGACTGCTTGGAAGTACTTAAGTGGTACCTTTCTCGATCAGGTTTACCTAATTCCAGTTATACCTTTGAAGTACGCGGCTTTATAGAGTCTTGCGATGAATCATCAGCCATTTAGGGCGCTTCTGTTGCCTCGTCACCACGATTTTGGAGAACAGTGCAATCTTATCTGGACTAGTCGGGATTTTCCACCCCCAATCGCCGAAGCTGTGAGTTCCTTGAGCCATAATTTACGGTGTGGTTTGCAGAATGTGGACATTTGTTACCCCTAGTACTGTTATCTGTCGAAGCTTTCGGAATAGAACAGAGGCCGACGAGTTTCAACCAAAGATAGAAAGAGTTTCAACCAAAGTTCGATTCCTCTTTCTATCTTTGGTTGAAACTCGTCGGCCTCTGTTCTATTCCGAAAGCTTCGACAGATAACAGTACTAGGGGTAACAAATGTCCACATAGTTTTCACTTGGCAATACAATGAGCCACACCACAATCTGCACCGAACTACACAATGCAACATTCCAATATCGTGATCTTTGTGGAGTTTGTTTCTTGCCGTTCTCCGTAACCAGAGAGTTCATTTTGTAATTCAAAACCCTGCAGAAGCATAAAAGAGAACTGAGAAGGTTCACGAAGAGGATTCGACAAGGAGCGATGAGGAAAGAAATGGGGGCGACTAATTGGCATACCGAAGTGACCCAGCTTTGAAAAATCCTGCCCCCAAAGCGGAGCCGTTTTCTGGAATCGCCGGGACGGCGATACCGCGTCGTCCGGAAAAGCAGGGTGTACCAAAGGGTACGGGGGTAGGTGTTATCTAGTGCAAGTGTCACCTGGTGGAGTAGTTACCTCTATGCGGGAAAGTGTTACCTAGTGACAGTACAAACTGTGTACCCTGGGGATAATGAGGGCTCCCATGATACAGAATCGGAGGGAGCTGTGTGAACCTAGACCCAGTTGCGGATTCCTCCGGTCCCATCTAGGGGAGGTAAATGTGCCGGGAAGGAGTGCAGACTCAGGGGAGGTGATTTCGACATGGTACTTTGAAGGACATCAGGTACATTTAGAGTTGTACAGTCCGGCAGGTGTGGAGGTTGAGACGTGAAACTCTCTGATTGGGCGGCCTGCTTAATGATGGCGTGGGCTGCAGCTATAGGCGCCAGATTCTCCCTCGTTTCGTCGATCGATTAACTAGTGTGAATCAGAGTGGGAGCGGTAACTAAAAGTTCGACGCCACAAATTGGGTTGAATCTGAGAAGATTTGGATGGAGATTAGAGTTTCGGGTGTTGTGGGCGAGTTAATAGCGTGTGGAAGAGATGCTAAGAGGAGGAATAAAAAGTAGAGAGGGGGAGTCTAGATTCTAGAATGCCGAAGGGGCACAGCTTTATGGCCGCCCGAAAAGTAAGGTTGGACCACCATCGTTGAACTCCCATTCGTTGCCACAATCCCCTTGTGCCCCTCCCCGGCAAGGACAATAGGAGCCCTCGCCTCGGCGCTTCCTTCATTTCTACGCCGATGTCCACCCCACCAGATTTCACCTTCCTGCGCGTACAAGTTTCCTGCCGATCCTACCTTCCTGGGCTGCCGCTTGCCGTCAGGTAGTACACAGGTAGTACACCCAATCTATAGCACGCTTGCGCTTTTGTGGAGCGTCTTTGATCTAGTGGCAGTCAACTCGAGTGGTCCTTTCGTGGTGTTTTAGATTCCTTCTGGTGTTCTCGCTGCTCTGTTCATGCTTGTTGCATGCAGTTGTTCGAACAGGTGAGAATGACCGGGTGTTATTGTGGGCTAGTTCAGTCGTTTGAAATATACTGCATCTGCCTCGGGTTTCAGGGAAAGAGCTTTGAGTGGAGGAATTTGTAGCTTGGTGTGGGGTTTCCACGCCTTAGATATTGTCTTGGAGGACATGTTCAGGGTTTTGTGGGTGTGTCTGAGTGATGGAGAGTCGCGAAAGATCCGGTTTCTCTGTCCCTAGGAATAGCAAGGGAACTAAGGCAGGCGAACATCATATGTTGAGGGTCTTACGACTTAGAAAGAGGATCTCTTGTGCATTGAGACGCCGCACACTACAGATGTGTTCTTGAGTGAGTCGCCGTTATTGAGATACTAACGAAATGCTTGTTTGTGTGGTTTCACCAGACTACAGTGATAGGAGTTATTCTGAGCGCGATAAAGTATTTGCGAGATAGCCATTGAGGCATGGGGAGGAAACCATGCTGTGAGAAAGTCGGGCTGAAGAGAGGGCCATGGACGTCCGAAGAGGATCAGAAGCTTGTCTCATACATCACCAACAATGGCCTCAGCTGCTGGCGTGCCATCCCAAAACTTGCAGGTATATTCAATCTGTTAAACAAACCCCTTGCACATACTCTTAATATCTCTGACGAATGGTTATTATGACTGTCTAGCAAATCTCTAGAATATTCTTATTGAGTAGCTTCCATGTTCTTTCCAGGATTACTGCGTTGCGGGAAAAGCTGCCGGCTCCGATGGGCTAACTACTTGAGGCCCGACCTCAAGCGAGGCATATTCAGCGAGGCAGAAGAGAATCTGATTCTTGATCTACATGCCACATTGGGAAACAGGTAATCATTGTTTCCCTTATATTCCTGACGTTTTAGGGCGCGTTTGGTATCCAGTGATGTCTAAGCATATGATATCAACATCTTTCCTGCATGCCCATTTCACTGTTTTCACTACCCTTGTCCTAACCATCTCATCGTGTGAATGATAGGTGGTCTCGGATTGCGGCGCAACTCCCAGGCCGCACGGATAACGAAATCAAGAACTACTGGAACACGAGGCTAAAGAAGAGGCTTCGTAGCCAGGGCCTTGATCTCAACACACACTTGCCTTTGGAGTATAGCAAGTTGGACGACACCGGGGATGACACTGATGGTGAAGGCGAGGACTCTTCCGACGTTACCATGAGTGACGCCTCTAAATCCGAGAAGAGATCCAAGAAAAAATCGAAACCCCATGAGACTGTCAAGGTTCGTCAACCCAAAGGTCCAAAGCCAGCCCCGCAGCTCAAGATGTGTCAGAGTGATGAAGGGCCAGTGCTACTTAAGGTGCCTAAGTCTCCGAAATCACCTTTTAGTGTCAACCCTGGACCGGGCTGCAAATACGACGATGACTCGGAACATTCTTCCAGCAGCACGGTTACCACTAAGTCCAATGAAGACCATCAAGATTCGAGTGATTTTATCAAGGCGCTCATTAGTGTGCCTTCTTTTCCTGAAGCAGAATTATGGAACTGCATCAAGCCGAGTACGAATTCGTTCTCCTCAGCTGCTTTGTTAAGCGAATGGGACTCCTACCGTGCATTCGACTCCTCTCTCTTCCCTAGTTCTTATCCTCAGCTCAACTCAGTTAACTGCAAACCATCAGCAGTTGCACCTCCGGTTCAAGGAATGTTGCCTGCATATAATTCCATGGGAATGGAGATGCAGACGAGAATGCAATTCAGTTCCCAGCCGACTCATGAGATTGGGGAGAATTACGGTGGGATTTTCCAAGAGACATGCTACCCTCAACCAGATATGGGGATGTCATGGAGTATTCATGGAGAGTTGAGCCATTGTGGGACGGAGTCCTTGTAATGATCCTAGTTTTTCCGAAGAGGTGCCGCAGCCTGCTCCTTGCACCACGTCGCAGGAGCTGCAGAGATTGGCTGCCCTCTTGGATCTTATTTGATTCTCGGGTATATGTGCTTAGCTTTGTACCCAAATCCAGGCCGCGGCCTGGTTCGAGAGTGACTGCGGGCATGTCCCGCCGAGAGTGATTTTGCAGGTCTTCATCTGCCCGAGAGTGATGTTGTACATGTTCCTGCTGCCAGAGAGTGATTTTGCAGGTTTCTATCTGCTGAGAGTGATGCCTACGCAGATCATCTGCCGAGAGTGATATCCGACCTCACCGAAGCTCTGCAATCAGTCTCATCTATCCGGACGAAACATGCTTGCTTATTGTGGAGACTTCGTGACCGTGTCCGAGAGCCAGGTCCGACAAAATAGATGCACCTTGTGTATTCGACGTTCAGTCATCTCTCGCTTCGCTCATCCGTCACAGTACCCCATACTAATGTCCTTATCCACATGGCGATGGGGATGGCGACTGAAGTACACTTGAGCATCTACAGGGCGTGGTGAGAGTGACCCGGAGCATATGTCTGCATATCAATTGCCACCACAGCTCTGCGTGTAATTTGAAGACCGATTGTCTGGGTAGTCGTTAGAAGAAGCTTGCGCTTTCGCAGCAAGACAACTTCCAGCCATACCATAGACAAGTTTTGAGTCAGAGAGGTGTACAAAATCCTTTCACTATGAAAGGAAACCGAAAGGTTACTACGGAGTGTAGTTGTTGACGAGGATGGTTTAGGGCGATCCTGTGCTTAGCAACTCTTGCAACTCCTGAGAATCTAAACTGAGATGTAATGCCTCAGCTTGCAGGCTAGCTTGCAACGTGTTCTCTTAGATGTGAATTCAAATCACTTCTTTTTTGCAGTTTTTTGTTTAACTACTTCGACTTAGTCTCTTTCTGCAGTTTTGATTGTTAGACTTTCAGTTTGCACACCATCTCAACGCTTGTAACAGACTGATGTCTCTGTTTCTTTCAAAACAGTGACAAATATGGAGGCTTTTAAACTTACTGTAAGGAAACTTTTTTCATCATCTGTTTACGAATCCGTCATCCTCTCGGTGCTATGCAAGTGCTACGAGTAGGAAATCTTCTTCAAAACCCGTCTATGCAATACAAGATAGTTTTCAAGACACTTCTCTCCTTGTGTTCTTTCCTGATAACTAAAACAATTATCACTGATGGATCTGGCTCCTAACTAGCATTTTTTTAAAAATAACTCGAAGAATATCACAAATTCCAAAGCGACTGCATTCGATTATATACTTGATTGGTTTATTACTGAGTTCATATGGTATATTCCAATTATCGTCACTAAAAACACGTATAGAACTGGATTGTAAACAAAATGCTTAAAGTGAAACATCTGTAGATGTGCCTAAGAGGCGCAAGCGCGAAACAGCTTATCGTTACTGCTTCTAAAAATGTAGCAGATTCCGCCGACACTTTATAGATCTTAAATAAAACGCATCGATGTACAAAGGTAGTCATTGGGAACAATAACCACACCCAAAGAAAGGAAGCGAACTATTCTTTTTTTTAAAAACTGTGCAGAAAGCCACACGTGTCTTTGTCATATGGTCACCTTGCAAATGTTTGCCACTATACTAAAGCAATTGCATCCTCGGGTCTATCAAAGGTGAGTACTCTGTTTTTGCTGGATTCTAATTCTCTGCTGCTCAGGAAAGTGCCGGCCAACAATTTATTGAACAGTCTATAAGCTAGATGATGATGAAAACTCAAAATAATCGTACAACATCGCCCAAGCCCCGCGTATTAAATTCCAGCGCTTGAAATTTCGTAACAAGGTCAGGCAAAGACCTCAAATTTTGGATGGTAAATGGCCAGTGACACAACTTATGGGCCTTGATCAGCTTCAAGAGGGACCATCTCAGCCTCGCTCGAATTATTTAGTCTTGTAAATCCGGATGTCCACCACCGATACTTCTCGGGCCATACCCTGCGAGTGCATGACAATTTATGACACAAACAGATGAATATAACATCCTAACCTTCTTCAAGAGACCACGTTAAACCAAAGCATGTCATTCCATGTGTTCATCATCTCTCATTATCAATGCTACACACAAGTCCTTTTCAACTAGTAATCGCTGCAATCGCTACTAGAACGTGACTGCTAATCTTCATATCTTAGTAGCTTACATAAGAACAGATTATTTTGTGAAATGACCTTAATGGCTAAGAAGTAGCCATTTAAGTCAACCTCGAAAGTAACACCTAGATTGTTCATACCCTTGAATCACTACAGCGTGACCACACGAGAGAAAATTGGAAAGCAGCATGTGACTCACAAGTCCAATCTCTCTCGTAAAACGCGACGAACTGAGTTGTTGTAGCCGTAAGCTATGGAATTGAAGAAACCCTGCATGTGTGCGCCAATAATATATGAGTTAGAAGTACATGGAAGAACGTTTGATGGGTGTCATAAGACCTGTGAAGAGACTGCTCTGCATAGACACTGAAAAAAAGAAAGAGAGCTATTTGTTCCTTTCTTCAAACTTCTGTTAGAAAGGCAGAAACCAAAACTTCAAGAACTAACAAACAGCATAAATCCACAAAATGAAGGAAGGTTAGTCCAGTTGCACGTGCTCCACTTATATCCGTATCTTGTCAAGATGCCTTAATAACAACTACGATACCAGTATTGGAAGAATGCAGGAAGTTGCGGAGGTACTTACCATCAAGGAGGCAGAGGCTATATCAAGACAATAGAGCCAAAAGAGTGGATGATGCGCCTCCACAAAACCATAGATGCGATTAATGGTTCCAAAAGTAAATGAGCCAATAAGTATAAGTGGGTAGTATCCATATCGATTCAAAGCCTGCAAAATCGGCATAATAATATCAGATCGAATTTCACAACTACCACATGCTACACTACTAGCATAGTGAAGAGTTCAATCCAAAATAATTATGAACAGCGTCAAGTGTCACTTCAGAAGTTTTCATGGTAAGGAACACATTGCCTTCATGTCAACTCTCGTTTGAACTTGTAGCTGCCTATCAGACAATTCCGCCGCCATCTGAAATGAAACCATTTTGCTTGCACGTCAAGACAAAATCAACAATCGAGGGAAAGCTCAACTAACCCAACTGACAATGTTCCAACTATGTATAAGTACTACACAGTTCTAGGGATCCATAATAAATTAAAGCCGGTGACACTGCCCTCCATACAAGATGATCCCTTGATATCAACAACAATTTATGATCAACTTTCCACTTGTTTTCCTGGCTTGGAATTGAATCTTCATGGATGCTTGGGACGCCAGAAGAATGAACTTATGTGCGGATTTTCCTCATGTAAAAGCAACAAAAAATGAAGAACGTGGAGTTGGAGAACACACGCTAGTTGCATTGTTGATAACTCGGATGATTTGGAAGTAAGCAATGCCGTTAAAGAGAATGGCTCCCCACAAAGGCAAATAGAATGTCATGAAACGAAGCACCTGGTAAATCAACACCACTTCTCTTCCGTGAGGGCTTATTTCGCTTAATTGAAAATCGAGTTAAAGACCCTGAATATGCATTACTAATCGCAGCACAATGTTTCTCAGGATTTGAGGGTCAGTGAGGCTTCACCTTCCCTGCAGTTGTTTCAGATTGAACCCAGCACCAAGCCCCCGCAGGTCCATAATCGTTGCCGATCAACGGTATGATGGTCATCACCAATGATGTACCTGCCAATTACAAGAAGTCAACGAAAACATCCTTTAAATTCTACGGATTATCACATGTAAAGAGAAAATCACATACACACACACACACACACACACACACACATATATATATATATATATATATATGTGTGTGTGTGTGTGTGTGTGTGTGTGTGTGTGTGATTTTTCAAGCATACTGTATTCAACTACAAAAACCTGTGATTGTGGGATTAATGTCGAAACAGAAAGTAATCGACTTGCTTATCGTACAGCAATCTTTTGACCAGTCTTATGTTTATCAGCATATTGATATAAATTATGGGAAGGAATTTGTGTTAAAAGAGAAGAGTCCCCATTCTTCCTCATGATCTTCACCAAGCTATACAAAGAGCGGGAGTTCACATTAATGAGCCAATCGACTAGTAAGAGACCGTGCAGCTCCAACAAGACTTACCACAATCTTCAGGGACTTTCAGCAACTGCAAAACCTAAAACAGAGAATGAGTTCATACCCCAAACATAGGCGTGGAAAATAGCGCCAAATCCCTCAACATCAGTTTTGTGCTTCACGGCTGCGCGATGCAGAGTGAAGGATATAGTCGTGGTCCACAAAAATGATGCAATGGAGAAGAATTGAGAACTGTAGCCTTGAGCATAACATAGAAATCCCTCGCCCGGGTTCCTGCAAGATGGTTTTTTGTTACGTATTTTGGAATCATAGAAGTCCAAAGTAAACACTTGTTTTTTTTCCTTTTTTTAAATGATATGAAAAAATTAAAATTAGAATTAAACTTCAAGATAATTTGATCCCAAAGCCGTCGACATAAAATGACAAGCAAGCTTACCCTAACATGTTAAAGAGGCTGGCCAGCATGTCCTGCAGCAGGTGCACGTCACAAACGAGCTCATCCAGCAATGCATCATAAAAGTCGAACGTTATAGGTACACGAAATACATCACAACGACGATCGAAGAGCTTCAATGGTGCATAAGGGTAAAGGAATAGAGGATCTTACAGATAGTGACAGGTAGAAAACAAGCTTGAATGCAAACGACCGAAGATCCTTGAAGAGGACATAACACATGACAATGAAGAATGTCCCAATAAAAGAGAGTGCAGAGGCACATTGGTTAATCACTGTCAGCGTGCCCGTCTGCGCGGGCGATAATCCTTCGATCATGTTGTATCAAATCACGTCGCAGAATTTTTCGATCTAAATGTGCGCAAGAACAAGATCTAAATTCCAACCAACTTCTGTAAATAGTAGTTGTCTCAGAAATACAGTTCTCAAAGCACGCCCGTCTCGATAATTCCTTTACTTTTCATGAGGTTTTGATTCTCGTCAAGGTGGTCGGAACATAGTAGGATTTTGAAGATACTCGAATTAGAGAGGCGAAATCAATAAATATTAAAATGACGCTGATAGTAGTCGGCGTGGGCAACCCACATTTACTAGCAAAATTAAATCATAGTGAAACAAGAATGTCATTGGAAGAGCGTCATAATGTAGAGCTCAAGCACGCATCAGAGCACTTCTTCAGCATGGTCGAAGCAAAAACTTGCGCAAACTCCGAAATGAATTTTTCAATAACAATCTGAAACACTGAAGTGACAGCATTCTTCACTTCAGAACTTTGGGAATAGAAATTGGATCAAAATTAACTAAAGATTGAAATACAATGAACAAACATCCTGTTCACAAATCGCCGACAAAGATTAGCAACCCAACTAAGTGAAAATATCATAAAACAAAAACCCCTAACTATTATTCACAAAATCTCCTCATAAATTCCAAATGCCATGAGAGTGCCGCAAGAAACCACACTCAGTTCAGATCACGACTAACAATTTCAGCACACCCAGAATGACCACACTAAACATGAACTAGCGCCAGCGGCTGTGACATAAAACACAAATAACCCACCAGAGCTTTCCACTCGCAGCTCGCGCATATTCCTCGACAGTACACACCAAATCCAATCGTGCAGAGGAAAATGCACCACCCAAACCTCCACGACGAAACGACCGAGAAACTGAAGAGACTGACGACCACAGCCACGTCCCGCAGGTCACGGGAGGTCCAATTTCGCAGTGAAATGATACAAGCCGAGAACTATGCAGCGCTGCAGCGCGAGATCCACAGAGCTTTCCGATCTCGATAGCAGCAAAACAAGTGTGAGTGCCGAGATTCAGGCCAATGGTGACCTGGATGCCAGAAAAGCACTCGCGAAGGAGTTGGGGCAGCGGGGCCAGTATCGGATAGGCAGAAGCTCGATGGATTGGATGCAAGAGTAATAATAGCGCAACAAATTGAAGACGAATCAGGCGCTCTTCCTCGAGAATCAGCGTCGAGCGGGAGGCGGGGTGGGGCGAAGGAAGCCAGTCCCCGGCACGGAACCAATCCAGGTGTGGACACCCTTTGCGGATCTGATTCGGGACCTGGGTAATTACTTCTTCAGGGACGGGTGATCCAGTTCAGGACTTGGTTCTATCAATAATCAAGACATTCATCCAATCGTGAATTGCGTTCATCCATTTGTTAAACGCTCATCCCGTAGCCTGCCACAAGTTTGACACATATTAAGGAGAAATGGAAATGGGATTTAGTGTTGATGGAAGAATTTCCTTTTAGTTGTTTCGTTAAATGTTTTTTACTATTAAATTTATATATATATATATATATATATATATATTTTTGGTTGTCATCTTGAATGCTTCCAAGTATAATTAATGATCTCCTCTCTAGCAAACTTCCCATTAAGAAGTGTGTTGTCATACTAATCTAAAATAATAAAGTTTATTTTCCATAAATTTAAAAATAAATAAATTTGAAATTTTAATTTTTGATTATAAATTTTTTAAATAAAAAATAAAAAATAAAAAATAAAAAAAAACATACACAAAGTTTCATATAAAAAGAATATTTTATTTTTTATAATTTAAAAGAAATTATAATTTTTTTAATATAAAATTATATTCTTTTTAAAGTTTATTAAATAAATATAAATAAAAACACATACACACAGTTTCGTATAAAAAGAAATATTTATTTAAAAAGAATGTTTATTTAAAAATAATATTTATTTTTTATAATTGTTATTTATAAGTTGCAAGAATAACATATATATATATATATATATATACCATATTATTTGTGTTGTTTAAAGCTTTTTTCCATTTATAAATTTTTTATAAATACTATTAGTTATAAAAATAGATGACTTTGCCATAATACACATTATTGATATATTGGTGCATTTTTAATATTTTTACCTGTTTTTTTTTTTTTTTTTTTTTTTTCCTACAAGAAAGAAAAAAAATATCTATCTCAACATTTTATAAACATTCTTTAAATTATATTTTAAAAATATTCAAATGTCACTTTAGCAAGCTAGTTCGTTTTAAATCAAAATTTTAGAAATTTAAAAACTTTGCTAAACAAAAATGGTAGGTTAAATTATGGTAGATTTATCATACTTTTTGTAGCAATAATAAGTACTAACAACCTAGATCTATTGTATACTAATGTATTACAAAGTAGGCTATAATTCTTTTCATGTTTCATACTAGAATATATCTAATCTCTATCAACATTTTTTGTTATGTTCACCTTGAAATTTTTCTTTATATTCTAAAGCAATAGCTGTAATTTTTATAATTTTTATTTTAAAAGGCATACATGTACCAATCATTTTTTTTATTATTATTATATCAGTATTTCTTGGAATAATTTTTTGTACAAAAACTTCTTTTACAGCTCTTGTTGAATTTCTTGTTAACTACTGATATAATATAAAACATAGAAAACAACAAAATTTGGAACACTTATCCAACATACTACTTATTGATCCAGCTATCAATTTTTAACAATTATTCTGTGTCTGACAACAATTTAATGTCAAAATATTAAAAATTTGTAAAGTAATGTTTTTTCACTTCTACATCCAAACCAATACCATGTCTAATTATTTATAAATCTTGTATGGTAAAAAAAACCAATTATTTAGAAATTGCTACAAGTCTCTAATAAGATGTCACATTTAGAATAAGTTATTAAAGTACTTTTATATTACAATAGTTAGTCTTTTTTAAATTATTTCTGTAAAAAATTTATTATTAATTAAAATAGTTAATATTAAATTATTTAAGACTATATAATATCAATCAAGTAAAAATTAGGAAAAAGTATAGAATATTGCTTATAATGCAATCAAATTGGCTACAATTTAATGAAATGTTCTAAAAGTTTACCTAATACATATACAAATGATTAAGATAACTTTTCTTTTTATTCTGTAATTACCAAAGTATTAATATTAACTTTGCCTCTATTTAATTGATAACATTTAAATCCTAAGCATTGAAATACAAGGTCTGAATATTTTTACAGTATTTATAAAGCAATGGATCATTCTATTTATATATACATTATTAGGATCTAAAATTATTATCTATTTTAGATAAAAATGTATGATTTAAAAATACAACTACGTATCAATCAACAAGATGACTTAATTTGTCAATAATATTTGATTATTTAAGTTGAATCAACAACAAGCAATAAAGCCGCTCAACAAAAAAAATCTATTCTTAATTTTTTAAATTAATTAAAAATTTAAAAATTAACTATATAATACCTTAATTAATAATTATTTTTATTTTTAAAAAACCATCACATAAATATGTATGTATTTTAACTAATTAAAAATATACTAATACAATTGCTTCTAAGGATTTCTTTTAAGTAAAAAATCAAGACAAAGAAACTTCTACTTTTAATATTTGCTAGATTTATTGATAATATCAAACAAATACTAGTTATTGTTATTTTTTTTATTTTTTTATTTTTTTATAATAAAATATTTTTATAAAATTAATTAATTTTAGGATAAAAATATGATATTTGTGTGTACATATATATATATATGTATATATATATATATAATATTATATACAAGTGGCAGTTGCTATAGTACTTGCAAACCACTGTTTTTTATTTTTAGATAATATTCTTTCAATCATATAATTATATATTAATTGTATCTTACCAACTAAAGCATTCAATTCTAATTTACACTTTAATTTTAAGAATTTTATACCACCAAGCTACTTACTATAAAGATTATATAATTGATTTAGTTGAAGGTATACAATAATAATAATAATATTATTATTTGAACTTTAAGACACAAGACAAGCTATAAAAAATTAGCATTGATATATTTTTATGTTCTTAGATAATAATTAGATTCAAAAAAATTTCTAAAAATATAAACCATCTTTAGTTTATTTTGATATTAATTAATTTATTATTATTTTTAAAAAATAATTAAAAAAATCAAAATTAAATCTTAAAATTCTTCTTGCATATGAAATATGTTATAAGATGTATTTAAACTATATTAAGGTGGTTTAAGAGGATCTCAACTAGATACTTAAAGTAATATTTATAGAATTTGTGAACTAGTCACTTTGTTATTTTTAATAGAAAATTTTAAAAATATAAAAATAAAAATAAGAAAATAATTATTTAAACTTTTTTTTACTATATGATCATATATTTTTATATAGTATAATTTTTAAAACTACATATTTTAAAAAATAAATAGTAAAAATCAATCAACCAATTGTCTATGCATTCTAATTATTTTTATCAACAAAAAAATAATTTTGCATTATAATTAAGAGTAAATTTTTTAAAATAGTATATATTATTCAAAAAAATTAATGTTATTTTTTTAATAATAAGATTATTTTTTGTATTAACCATATTATTTTAATATATTGAAAAAAAAACACAAAATCACACATGTATGAAAAATATACACACAATAGAGTTTTTTTTACTAAATTTTAATTGAAGACAAATATAATTGTAATCTTATTGAACAAAATATTAGAACCGATAAACCTCTTCAAGACTATCTATAGTATATTCTAAATATCTACTAAATAGGACTTATATTGTGTTGTAGGGACATTGCTCATGTCTCTTTCAAACAACCTTTTTTCTCTCTTAGAAGCTCCTACTAGAATATCATAAATAAAAATAAAGCTTATTATATTCCATCCATATAAAATGGAAAAAAATATAAGATGTAATTACAACAATCTCTATACTAATTTGAAATTAATTAAATAAATTAAACTAACCACTAATAAATATTTTTTTATTGCATCCTAATAGATGAATCTCTATTAAGTATATTTCATATTCAAATAATTTAAGTATAATTTTAAATTTTAAATTATATATATATATATATATATATATATATATATTTTCTATCATATCTAAGTAAACAACATCATTAGTATTGAAAGTCTAAATGTAATAATTTCTAACATCTATGTAAATTTTTTTTAGAATGATATATCTAATTCTTTGTTAAATGCACATTACTTTGTCTATCACAATGTATTAATATCTAATATATACTAAATCAAACTTATTAGAAAGTTTGTTCAAATTAATTATTATTTTAGTTACTTTTGTGAATACAATGTATTTTGCTTCAATAATTGAAAGTATTGTGGTAGTCAATAAAATAGACTTCCAACTTACAAATCTATTAATTATTGTAAAGGCATGATCTATACTAGACCTTCTTTTTTCCAAGTCTTTAGCAAAATTAACAGTGACAAATCTTGTGATATTTCTTCTACTCTCATGCTTTGCATCAAACATAATACACATAATTATAGTACATTTTAAGTTAAAAAAATATCTACTTTACTACTTTCTAATGTTTCTTATATGTAACTTATATGTAACATTAGTATGTAAATATTCTATATAAATATGTAAATATGTTATATATATAACAAATAAGATATATAATTTGATACACACCATTTTATATATAAGACCTCTTATTACATTTTTATATAGAATATTTCATATTTTCTTTCTTTTATCTTTAATACTAGGATATTATATTGAAAATAATATAATTTAAGATGCTAAATAAATATCTATTGATTATTCTTTGTTCAAATAAAAATACAACCATTTTTTTAATGTACATCTCATATAATATCTAGAATTTATATCATCTATAATTTTTTATAGAAATCAATATTTAAAACTGTCTTATCACAACTTTGATATTTTATATAAATTTTTTTATTTAATTTTTTATTTAATATATATATATATATATATATATATATACATTGTAATTAATATACTATTAATATATAATACTAATACAATATAATAGTATAAGCTAGTCTCTTAGATTTGTTTAAAATATACATAAAATTCAAGCTTACTTTAAGTGTATCATTGCTTTATTATTAAAGCATCTTATTTCTTATACTATTGCTTGGAGTTGTTCTTTAGTCTATATAATGATTTTTTTAACTTACATACAAGGTTCTCATATATAGGTCTTCTAAAGTCTTTAGCCCAATGTATGTAGATCTCTTTTTATAAATTTCTATACAAAAATATATTAATATCTAATTTCTATAATTCCAGATTAATTTATGTAATTTTTTCTAATAGTATATAAATAGAAGCAATTATAATTATATAATTTTTTAATATCTGTTTTAATATATTCTTTTATTATCTTTTTTAGTCTTATATATTTTTATAATTATTTAAAAAGACATAATTTTTTTTATTTTTCACCTACTTATAATTAATCCTTTTTTTAAAAAAAAATAATTTTATAAGATCTCATATTAAATCTTTATAAAGAGATTTCATCTCTTTAGTTGTAATTGTATTCTATTCATATAGATTTTTATCTTGTGTATCTTTTTAAAATGCATAATATTTAACATTCTTTGTAATTAGAATAAATACTATTGTACATAGATAGTCATATCTGTTAAAAACTTGGACCTTTTTACTTGAATTTTATAATTTTTGATTTATTCTATTTTTATTATCAATTATCTTAAGTATATTGGGATTTAAGATCTTTTAAAACCTATGTAAAGTTTTAGAAACATCAATATCTAATTCAAAAATATTAGATGTAATTTGATATATATATATATATATATATATATATATTGTTATCTTTAAATATAAAAGTTTTATCAAAATTTATATCTACTCATAATGATTTGACTTATATTTGGATTTTATATTAAATAAACTTTAAATTTTTTTAATAATCAAAGAAGATATATTTTTTCATCTTAGAATCTAATTTTGAGTTTTTTTCTAAATATAGATATAAATTTAGCATCAAAAATTTTAGATCTAAAATAATATATATATTCATTTCTTACATTCAATATTAATAGGTGAAACAAAATCTATCAAAATTTTAGCAATATTGTCAACTTTAGTCTAAAAATCCTTTTCTAATCCAACATTTTTTAATATATTTTTTAATTTTTTCTTGAGACATTTGATTTAGTCACTTTGCTATTTAACTTTTTTAGATATTAATTAATATAATAAAGTGATAAATAATTTCTTTATCTTTATAAAAATTATCAATTTTTTTTGAATTATAATCTTTTTTAATCTTAAATCTTTGATACTTTATATTTCTTTTGGTTTATCTTTCTATAATTTTTTTTATTCTTAAAAATAAAAAATATCTAAATTTTTTATTTTATTATATATACTTATATCTTTCTTAATTAATTATCTGATAAAATATATATAATACTCTTATTTTTGAAGAAATTAGTAGAAGTCCTCCTATATTTGAGTATATATAATCTAATATGTATTTAATATGATAAATAACAATATTAAAGCTCATTATGTAGTGTCTTTTAAATATACAATGTTTACAAAACTTTACCTTATAAGAATATTTTTCTTTTAAGAATCAATACTTGTATAGTTCAATAAATTAATTTTTTTAAGAATTAATTAAAATTTAGTTGTAGAAATATATAAGTATTTATGTATTTATAGGATAATAAATTAATTATAAAACTATACAAGAATATATTAAATCATATATATATATTTTTTATTTTTTATTTTTTATTTTTAAAAATATTCATTTATATGATATGATTATACATACCACAATTGAGTCATATCTAATAATTTTTATCTAACTTCAGTAGCAAAATACAACACCACTGTTCTATATCATCACTTTAAGTTACAAATGAAACTCCAAATTAAAATTGCACTTAACAACAAGTAAGAACACAACAAGATTTAGATCTAGATTTGAATCTCAAAGTTAGGAGTTTCTAAACCTCAACATCAGCAACAACAATATGATCTACTGTACACAATAACAAAGACTTCAAAGAATTTCAAAATTCACAAGTAAAGATAAGTAGGCCCATAACCTATTAAAGAAAGAGAGGTTTGAAGTCATAATACTTAGCATCAGCAAGATTGTATACAAAGAAAAATGTGGAGTAAGATATCTTTCAATTCTAACACCTATTACTTCAAGGTGGTGGTTGCTGCCCTTAACGACAACATCCATCCTTTTACTTTTACATTCATCAAAAGATATACCAAATATATCCTTTGATATCTTATCTTCTATGTGGATATACCTTTAGCATATCTAATATACTCGTAGGATCCTTTTGCATCTCATCTATCTCAAGTATATCTTGAGGCATATACTTTATACTCTTATCTAGTCTTTTAATATTCTTTAGGATATCTTTTATCCCCTTGATCTTGTCTCTTGGTCCTTAGCTTCATTTCTTATTTATAGAATGGTCTTTATATTTATTAAGAGACAACCCTTTGACCATTAGCAACCTACCTAAGGTAATATCCATTATTTGATAATTTATTCAATTATTATCTATTTATCTCAATAAGAGGCTTATTTAGAAGGATGAAGGTACAGAATGGATGAATGAAGGTAAGAGGTGAAGTTCTCCATTCCTATTGGTCAATGGTCATGCCTAATAGGCTTTGAGGAGGCTATCCTCGATAAGAACAAGGGTTTTGATAATTTCAGGAATGGCATTCAAAAATAAAAAAATAAGGATTAAAAAGCTTATTTTTGTATTATAGTTTTGATATAAGAATCAATAAATTTGGAATTTTTATGAGGGAAGAGTAGGCACTTGAAATTAAGGTATACAAATTGTACCTAGTGTCACTCATTTAAAGATACAAGGAGTTGTATAAGAGCTTTTGGAGATTGGAAAGTGTGATTAGAGAGACGGTTTTAAGATCTACATTTGATATGAAAGAATTATTACATTTGGAATTTTAAAGAAAGAGATATTAGGAATTAAAGACAGCAGATTGAATTCCAAGGTAATAAGTAGGCTATTTTGTTGATAGTAATGGTTTTTATCATATCTTGAGCATTCAAACAAATTTTTATCCAAGTATTTTTAAAAAGGTGTATTATTATATTAAAAAGATATATATCAATGTTTCATAATAGTTGAACTTTTAGATTGTGAGATATAAAGAATTTAGTACATAGGTATTTGTAAACAAATATTTAAAGCTACTGTTAGAATTTTGGCAATATCTAAAGATTGGTAACAAATCAATAATTAAAATTTGTGTTAGTAGTTGTTAAGAATATATTAGTACTTCATATAAATATTGAGTGGATTTGGATAGTTGGATTAAAAATTATAGATTATTGAAATTTCGAAAAAATTCCCTCTCTATGGGTGAATGAAGGTTTTAGAATATTTGTTATATTTTAAGTGTTTTAAAGAAATAAGACTTATATATTAGATGTAATAGCCCTATAAAAAAGTCTTTTATATAAATTTGGAGGTTTTTTTTTATTTTGGATCTTGATTGAATAATTAGTGGTAGCCAAAAGCTCCACGCTTTCTTGAGGCAAATTCTCTCTACTATGACAACATGTTAGAGGTCTTATAGAAAGCCGCCACATAGTTCTTAGATAGATAGTATATATAGAGACAAGAATAAAGCCTTCTTTACTTTTGACAACTTCTTTTTTGCTTCTAGTCTACTTGAAGAGTCATTATATTTTCTAGTCTTTGATAATAGTCATTCTAGTTTCTTCTTTAATATATATATATTTTTATTTCTATTTCATAATTTTCCTTTGACATAGATTTCATTGGTTTATTCATATAATTATTTTATTTATTCTTCCAATATTATTTAGAATAAACCTATAAAAGAGAGTTTGAACTCAGGGAAAGACTATTCACATGATATATAGTCATTATGGTTATACAATTAATTATTTTTGATGAGAAAAATTAAATGAATATCTAAATGCTCTAAAATGACTTCGATCTCTTCAACTTCCTACTGCTTCACAGTCAAGTATAAACTTTGTAATCCTATCTTCCATAATCCTATCATTTTATTCTCTTATTTTTTTCTAATTTCATAACAATAATATGTAATATTATATTATCTTAATAGAATATATACAATTGCTCCATATTCTAATCATTGGAAATAAATTCTCACTAAGAACTCATTGTGAAACAAATCATTTCTTCAATATTCACTGTTCAATTCTCACAGCTAGTACGACATAACATCATCATTTACAATTAAGCTATATTAATATATTCAATCTTTGGCTTCCAATTCGCCACATGGAACTCAACGATCAATAACTTCATTTTCTTACTCAACTACATATAAATCAAATTTTTGTTTCATTATCATACTTTTCAATTTATATTGTTCAACAATCGGAATGAATTCTAGTCTCTCAATTATAATCTTATTACGAAAAAAAGAAAAAAGAAAAAAGAAAAAAGAGATAGCACCAAGCTTATCCCGGCTCTTGATTCTCACAATCTCGCCCTCTCTCTTTCTTCTTCAATCCATTTATACTTACCCCCTTGATGTTAACTACTTTTTCTAACTACATCATCTATCTTGTCTTCTAAACTATCCATTTATTAGTTTACTGGCTTTTCTTAATCCTACATACTATGTATTATAAAACAAAAAAATCCTACCCATTCTATATAGCCCCACTTCTAACTATGCAGCATCTTTGCAAACACAAAATTGATAATAAAATCTTATAATATATATATATATATATATATATATATATCCCTCTAACTCGCTGGATTGATCAATCCCAATATTTTCCATAGGTGGTTCCACTGATTTCAGTTCTAATAATAAATCCTCGTCTTCCTTCGATACTTCCAACAATTCTATCATCAATTGAGTTGATAAATCTTCATTATACGCTCCCAATTCATAAACTTGAGACTCCAATTCTAAAATCCTGATATCTTTTGCTTCCAATGGTGCTGTTGTTGCCTCATCTTTTCCTCCAATTCATCAATTATTGAAACTGGTAGAATAAACATCTGTGACCAATTAATATTGGCTAAATCATTCTCCAATTTTGTCACTATAGCTTTTAAGGTTCTAATTTTTGCTTGTAACTCTTCCATTTCAATTCTATATTGGTCACCCAATTTCTTTTTTTTATATTCAAATAACGCTGTCTTCTCTCGTTCTTCTTTCAACGAACATTTCACCTCCTCTTGTTCCAAATCCCATGTCTTGCGATTCTATAATAATTCTTGCTTTTGGTCTTTTAGGATATATTGAGTGTGTTCTTTTTCTTTTGTACAAGCTTCACGTTCCTCCTCTAATTTACACTCTAATAGTAACTTGGATTCTACCTTTTCCTTGATAATTCGATCCTGTTCCATAATTCTGTGGCTTTACTCCAATATTTCTTTTCTTCTTGCCTCCAATTATTGCCTTAAATTACCTTCTCCATCTAATTTACTCATTGTGAGGTATAATTGAGAAATCTGATCCAATATAACTTCCTTGAGATTCACTCCTTTCAATATTCTACCCTGTAGAAATGCTAATTGGTTGATTTCCATCAAAATTGGAACTTTAGCTACCACCTCGATTGCCAAATAAATTAGAACTTGCCATGGTGTAATCACTAGTATAGTATCTGATTCCAACGATCTACTTGATTCTCCAATTTTGTATGCCACTTCCTTTGGATTAGTTGTCAGTGCAGTTAAATTCTAATTTTTAAAATCTCTTTGCTTTTTTGAGAACCAATAGATTTCCAACTTCATTGGTTCCATATTAGTGATAACCACTAGGGACAACGACTCCAAATTGCTCTTAGTTCTCACATTTTGGTAACTTTTTTCTCTATTTGTAGCTCTCTTACCTCTTTCCATCAATATTGTAGAATACTTGCTTTTTACTCCTTGTTCACACTAACACTACTTTTTTCCTTATTGAAATAAATCCTACACTCTAATAAGTACACTCCAAACAATAATATTTAAATTATTGAAGAAAACTTCAACTAAGTGCCCCGCTCCTGACTTTTTATTCGAGGTGTGAATCAACAATTCCTAATCTCATTTATCATATTTTCATTTTAGATTTTCCTAACTAGTCGATATTAGGACTTAAAACTAATAATCAACCGTCTTTACTAACCATCATACATCTACAATTATAGGCAATCTATCCTTAACAAGTAAGCCCTCTATCTTCCATTTTTTTTGAAATCCATCCCAAATTTATGTAGAATACAGTCGTAATTGATTTTTGTTGATTTATGTGGTAAATTGAATATCCATAAAATCTTCCAATTAAACTAAACCATTAGGAAAATCTTCCACTATACGATACAATCCATGCCAATGCACTTAAAATTTCCTTGAAAAATTGTGAAATTGACTATTATAAAGAAGCACTAGATCATTGGGCATAAAAGATTTAGGAATTAATTTATTATCATAATGACTCTTACGGCGACGTTGTATAGCTTCCATAGTAAAAAGAACCGTAGTCCAAACTTCATCCAATTTCTCCAATTGTACTAACCAATATTAGAGGAATTCTTTGTTACCAAGACATTCATCCAACGTAATTTTCAAACTTTGAACTTTCAATTCAATTGGTAATATTGCCTCTTATCCATACACAAATTGGAATGGTGTGGAATTAGTAATCACTTTATATGCAATATGATACGCCCACAAAGCTGCAAATAATTTTGTATCATAATCCATTCCTGCACTAGACTTAGTCTTAGTTAAAACTTTGCACAGAATATCATTGGTCTTTTTAGTTTGTTCATTGGTCCAAGGATGATATGGGGTTGTTTTTTGATATTTGATCTCATATTTACTTCTCAAGGCTACAATCGTAGAATTAATAAAATGGATTTTTTGATCACTAATTAATTCTTCGGAACATCCAAAATGAATGATAATATTCTCATATAAAAATATGGCTATTGTATTGGCATTATCAATTTTGTTGCCATTGCCTCAAGTTATTTTGTTATATAATCGATTGCTACCAAAATATATCTTTTCTATCCATTTCGTGAGATTAGTATGATTGATCTTACAAAATCAATATTCCATTTTTCAAATGATGCTTGTAACAAAATTGGTACCAATGGCATGGCAGAAGTTCCAGTAGGTCGACCAATTTGTTGACAAGGATCACAATGTCGGACATATTGGTATGTATTTGAAAACATTGTTGGCCACTAATATCTAGCTATTAAAGCTTTGCGAGTAGTACCATCACCGGCAAAATATCCACCATAACTATCCAAATGGTAGCTTGTCAATATAATATACACTTTATTTTAAAAGATACAATGGTGTAAAATTCCATCCCACCCTTACTTATACAAGGCATTTCCAATCATTGTATATGGCACATTTTTTAATATTAGGTATTTTTTAAGTTTTTTTATTATTTATAGATAAAAATATTTGAAATATTAAATACTGAATTAATTTATTATATTTGGATATAATTACATCGATGGCAAATAATTCCACTTCAAAAAGTGCATCATTGATAGGTTTATTATTCAATATATTCGTCAAATGGGATAAATGGTTTGCATTGGCATATTTCTTTCTTGATTGAGTATTAATAGTAAAATTAAATTCTTAAAGGAGTAACACCCATCGAGCAATGCATCTCAATTGAGGTTTATTAATCATATATTTAAGAACATTGTGATCAATATGAAACACAAAAGGATAACCAAGCAAATAATGCCAAAATTTCTATACAGAATAGATCATGCCCAAGGCTTCCCATTCAGTTGTAGTCTAATTTTATTCTGCAACAATAAATTATCAAATAACATAATATACTAGATGATCTAAACTTTGTTTATCTTTCTGACTTAACACAGATTCAATAACAGCATTGGATATGTCAACATAAACATGAAATAGTTTTGTTTAACAAGATGTAACAAATACTGGTGCTGACACCAATTTTCGTTTTAATTCCTCGAATGTAACTGTATATTTCTTAGTCTAAATTAAACTAGACTTATTTGATGGTGGTTTCTTTAAGAGATTAGTTAAAGATTGACATATGATTACAAATGAATCAATAAATCACCAATAATAGTTGACATGGCTTACAAAATCACAAACATCCAACATTATTTTTAGCTTTGGTAAGGCCAACATACAACTAATTTTATGTGGGTCACTAGTAATACCAACTATGGAAATAATGTGTCCCAAAAGCTTTCCCGATGGTACACCAAATTGACACTTCTCAAAATTCAAAGATATTCCATACTTATCATATTGATCCAAATATTTACTAAGACATACCAAATGGTCAGCTATTGTATTAAATGTGCAAAAATCATCTAAGAATATCTCCATTGATAATCGTAAATAATTTTGAAATACTTACATTATCACCTTTTGAAATGTAGCCGAGGTGTTACATAATCCAAATGGCATCACTTTATAAGTAAATGTGCCGCAATCTATAATAAAAGAAGTTTTTAATTAATTCTCTGTCGCAATTTTAATTTGATTGTAACTTGAAAATCCATCCAAAAAGGAATAATATTCATGCTTGGCTATTACGTCCAATATACTATTTGTAAAAGATAAAGAAAAATAATTGTTTTTGATAGCCGCGTTTAAGTTACAAAAATCTTGACAAATTCAGATTTTTTCATTCTTCTTTGGCACCATTACAATTGATGAAATCCATTCACTATACAAGATTGGATAAATAAAACTTACATCAAGGAGTTTGTCCAATTTCTCTTTTATCATAAGTAAATATTTTAAATTTAGCCGATGTTGTCTTTGAAAAACTAGTATAGCATCTTCTTCCAAAGTAATTTGATGCTCACAAACTTTGGCAGGAATATCTTTTAAATTTACATACGACTAAACAAAAGTAAGGTTATAATTAAGGAAGAAATCTTTTTAATTTTTTAACTTTATATCCGTAATACTGTTGTATATTTTGATAATCTATGGTATTTCATTGGTGCCTAAGTTAATGGATTGATACATAGATTCCTTAACAACCTCTAATTTGATTTTCCTCTCTTATTTTGAATTCTTTATATAATCTGATAAATTAAAACTATCCAATTTTAATTCCAATGCATTGACTTTATTAATCATAGGATTATACATCCAATTGGTAATAACATAATCAGAATTCATTGTATCCACCAGATATACTAAATATTCGCTGAGTCTTCTATATTAGTGTAACACGTTGTTGTGTTGTGACAAGATTATATGGTGAAATTATAACTAAAAATGATTTTTTAATTAATATTCTATTATCTTAATTCAACAAGAATTCAATATATTTTAACAAGGTTTTTATGAAAGCCTCTTAATTTATTTTTTTCACTTAATAGCTAATAGATAAGAATTAGTTAGTAATTTTACCTTCTAGGCTATAGTAATTCTTTTATTGCCTTAGAAAGGCCATAAAATGATGAAAATATAATAAAAAAGATAAATTAATAGCATGATTGATACTAGGGTTAAATTGAGGATAGGATCAAGCTATAAAATCCCTAGGATATGTTAGATTGATACCTGGGGATTGGCCGTTTATAGGATAGGGCCAAAATTAGACCTCTAGCTATTAAAATGAATGCTTAGGACAAATTTTGGGAAATTTGGAAGATCGGCGAGTAGGATTTGGGAGAAGATTTCAAGCTCATTTTTATAAAAAAAAGTTTGCTTTCACAAGATTTGTGAGGATAGAGCAATGGTTATTCAAAGTCAAGGTTTGTATTGACGGATTGGATTTTATGTAATACATTTAAGGCTAGCACTATTGATTAGTTTGTAAAATTGGAGTAACATCTATAATTCAAAATGTGGTATTTTTTGGATTGTTAAGTGCGCCAAGTGTGTACAAATTTTTGTATTAATCTAACAATGTGGTTTAGAGATATTTGGATTTTGATACAAAGGATTGTCGGAAGTTGGCAATTTAGGGTTGGGTAGGGTTTCTGTGATAACTAAAGATCTACATATTGGATCAATGTAAAATTTGGCATGGTCATAGAAGACTTAGAAATCAAGCTACAATTTAAGTTTGAGCTGAAGTTAACGGTTGAAGAAGGAGAAATCACCACTAGAATTTCTGCATCAATTTTCAAGTTGGCGGCCAAGTGTCATCAGTGTGGTTTTTGGGCATTTTCTCACAATTTGTAAATTGGATTGGGCTGAATTTTTTTGAGCATATAGAAGGCTTATATCAACATTTGAGTGCAAAATTTCACATTGAATAGTTAATTGAATTTAAAATTATAGCTTGTCAAAGTTTATTGATTTAGATTAGGATTTGCAAAGAAAAATAAAAATTGCTTAATTATAAAAGAAACGAGGCAATTGGGATATATGTATGGTTGATGTTACTAAAAGGAGTGTTTTTAAACACTTTTTAATTGAAATTTGAATTATATTCTTCATATATAGATGAAACCTATTAGGATTTCTTGATTATTTATAAATACAACTTTATCTTCAACAACCAGGTACCGAGTACATTGTCAAACAAGACAACACGTAATACGACAACGCTTTACTTCTCCATATGAATTGGATCATCACCAACTTGCATTGCATTGATAACTTCATCATACTCCACATCAAATTGACCTTCATCATCAAAAATCACCTTTGAATCCAGAATTTGAAATTTTCCATGATATTGAATTGAACATATTTGTAAAACAATCTTGTCTCTATCCTTCCTAATAGTCAATGTTCTATGGCCCTAATCATTCCTAGTTTTGGCTTGATATAGCTATTACCGACCCAATAAAATTAGATATGATAATATAAAAATCTGTAATAAAAAAATAATATAATCAATCTTATATATAATTCTAGTAGTAACAGTGTCAACATTGCAAAGAATACCTATAGGCTTTACGCAATTGTGGTTAATCATTCTCAATACCAAGGTCGTAAGTAACAACTGAGCTAAATCCAAATTTTCCATTGTATCCGCAATTATCAAATTGACACTAGAAGCTCCATCTACTTGAACTCCGGAAATAAGAACACCATTGATGGATACATCAATAGTCAATACGCCCAGATCGAGATTCAAATTAACTTCATGAATTTCTTTATTATGAGCCTTATGTTGTATTAACAAAGAATTCAATGTAAAACGACATTCTGGTGCAACTACTAACAATTGCTTCATTAAAATTGAAGATTTAATTTCAACCAAATCTTTCAAAATATTATACAGTTCCATATTGGTAGTGATTGTCAAGGCCTTTTTTTTTTTCTTGGATTTCAAATTAATCCTTTGAAATAATATATCTTGTTTTATAGAGTTTGGAATTGGAATAGCTAAATAAATTTTTTCGAAATATTTATCTATGAGAGAATCTTTTAATGGATAAGACAACTCCTGGAATTTCATAGACAACGGTATTGGTTTGGGTTGAACCAATAACTTGATAATAGGGACATCATTGGATTGCACAGATGGACCAAGTCTCAACGTTGGTAATATTTTTGGTACAAGTATTAGATTTAGAATTCCTATAATTGAATTGAATTAGTCTTTTATAGCTAGTGCACTTAATTGTTGAATTGAATCTTTTTCTTTTTGTTGGGCTATGGTAAGTATTATATGAATGCATTCCATCTGATTTATCAAAGAATCTTGTAGGACTTGATTATTATCTTTTATCTTACTATGCAGTTGGATCTGTTGGTCTTGATTATTAAAATTAAATGGAGCATTGCATTGTTGATATGTATATCTTGACTGCTTACAATTTCCACATATTGGAGCATATTCATCAGTGGCTCTTGGATTAAGACATTCACTAGCATAATATCCTAACTACTTATAATGGTAATATTGAAGTGGTCTTCTTTCAATACCATCAAGAATATTGGATGTTTTTATTGGTATATATTGGCTGGGCTTGTTCTAAGTTGGATGGGTAAATGATCCCGGCTATCTAATTGGTATTATAAAATTTGAAATTGATTTCTGAATGGATGGATATTGGAAATATCCTTGCTGATTTTACACAATACCTTAAAGATTAGATCCATATTCTTAGTTATATATAGAATTTTAAAAATTAAAAAAATTCCTATTTTATTTATTTGAATGATTTTTGCTCCAACCAAACCTATTTCATATCTAGACTTGATTAATATTCCACGAAGTCAATTGAATCATGGTTTGATTACCAAACTATTATTGTTTTCATAAATTCCAACAATTGGTGGTGATATGCTTACCCCCACAAAATATACATTGCACAATCATTTGGACTGGTGAAGAACATTCTCTTACCAAATGGCCTTATCTCTTACAATTATTGCACCAAATATTGGGTCGCATATTGATGGATTTATGCCTCTTCTCCTTATCCTTCACTAGATTAATAGCCAATTTGATAATCTTCTTTGTCAAAGTTAATAATAAAGCTTCATTTGGATTCTTCGATATTAATTCGTTAGATAACTCTTTTGTAGGTATTGATTTTTGATATGGAAAATATAGAGAATACAAAACTATAGTTGTTGGTGGTACAACCTGTAATGTGACAACATTAACTATTCCCTGTGGATTAGCATTAAGATTTGTACCATAAATAATTATTCTTGGATAACTATTCACTGTTTCATTCTAAGTTGGTATTTGATAAACTCCTTGAGATGGAATCATTGTGGCTCTAGTGATTAAAAATTAGTCACAATGACATTCTTTCCATACCTTAGCTCGGTCAAGTGAAGAAATAATAGTGGTCGATTGCGCCTCCTTCACAAACATCTTCAATTTTGGTGGATATAGTCCATTAATTAATATGGACAAAACAAACAAATCCGGCATTTGATTATTTGACCATTTACAAAGGATATCTGCTACTCGGCTATAATATGTTTGCATCGCTTCTCTTAGTACCATTCTACTATTCATTAATCTTTCCCTGAGATGTTTTTCAAATCCAATTGATTGAAAATGGATTAAAAATATATTTTTTAATACCTTCCAATTAAAAAATTGATCCATAGGTTTGCAATTATATCATTGAAATGCTGTATCTTACAACGTTGTTGGTAGCCATCTCAACTAAATATCTTCAGTTCTACCATTATTGATTATACATGCAGTCAAGAATTGACACAAATATTGATTTGGATCTGCTCTTGATAAACTTCTAAAAGTAGGTAATGGAGCTATGCTAGTTGTGCAATCACCCACAGCACCCATTTGGACTGCAATTAGAAATGTTGGACCTATCGCCGCTATTGAAGATGATAATGTTCCATTCAATTCTTTATTAAAAGAAATATTGTATTCTTCAATTATCTTTTTCAAACTTCTAAGCCTCCTTAATTTACTATTATTATTTATAAATAATTTTATTAATTAAATTTGAGGTGAAAATAATAGATTTTAAAACACACTAAATTAATTCTTATTGGCAAGTAATTTATGCTATTTTGAAAAACCAATCTTACTAGAATCGATTGTATCTATTATTAAAAAGTATCCAATAGAGTATCCAATTCTTCTATACCTCCTTCACTTTCAATTAATTTACTCAAGAGGTACGCTAGATTATTGACCAAATTATCCGCGTGTGCTCTTGGCAATTTTTTTAACAGTATATATGTCTAAAATATTAAAGGTCTGTCATGTTCTGAATATGCTTGGATATGCCAACAAGCATACAACCATGATTTAATCTAACTCTATCGATGTTTTTTTTTTTTTTATTTTGTTCTTGTTTGTCTTGCAACAAATTTCTTGCTTACGCTCTCTCCTGTCTTCTTTTTAACTAGCATATTTTTCTCACTGTAATGTTCTCATTTTTATTGATTATAATCTTTCATTATATAACATTGAAATTGCTTTCCATGTCTAATTGAACTATGTATTTGGCTTCACTTTTGAACTAGCACCAATTTTAGAACTTCTTTGTGCTATCTAGAATAAACTTGTAAAGGAGAGCTCAAACATGGGAAAAGACTATCCGTATGAGATATACTTGTTAGGATCACATAATTAATTATTTTTTATTAGCAAAATTTAATAAATATTTAAATGCTCCAAAACAACTTTGATTTCTTAAACTTTCTACTGCTTCACAGTTAAATACAATATTTTGTAATCCTACCTCCCATAGTCCTTCCATTTTATTCTCTTATTTTTTTTCAATTTCATAACAAAAACATGCAATATTGCATTGTCTTAACAGATTGTATACAATCGCTCCATATTCCAATCATTGAAAATAAATTCTCACTAAAAATTCATTCCAAAACAAATCATTTCTTCGATATTCTCTTTCATCATTCAACTCTCATAGCCAATACAGTACAACATCATCATTCACAATTAAACTACATTAATATATTCAATCTTCAACTTCCAATTCACCACACAAAACTCAACAATTGATAACTTCATTTTCTTATTCAACCACATATAAATCAAATTTTTGTTTCATTATCATACTTCTTAATTTAAATTGTTCAACAATCGAAATGAATTCCGGACTCTCAACTATAGTCTTATCACAAAAAAAAAAAAAAAATACAAAGAAAAGAGATAGCATGAAGCTTATTCTGGTTCTTGATTCTCACAGTTTGGCCTTCTCTCCTTCTTTTTCAACCCATTTATACTTACCCTCCCAATGTTAATTATTTTTTCTAACTACATCATCCATCCTATTTTCTAAACTATCCATTTATCAATTTATTGACTTTTCTTAATCCTGCATATTATATATTATAAAATAGAAAAATCCTATCCATTCTACAATGCATCTTTTTCCAATCCGTATCCTTGATATTTCTAAAATATGATTTATGTATTATAATATGACAATACATGCATCATTAAATTGATAATTTGACAATAAGCATCTTTCATTTTGGGCATCATTTTAAAATTTGAACCTTATCATATTCAAATACAACATCATACATATATAATACATGACTAAGATGTGGCTTTTCAAGCATATAAAAGATGTATTGATGATTCAAATCAAGCATGCGATGTATCATTGAATCCAATTGAATCTAAATACAAATAATATATCTTAATTCAGGCACTTTCTATATCAAATATGCTAAAATATCATATTGTGATCCAAATTGGATTTTTGAGTCTTTTAAAAGTTAAACGGTTAGAATAGCCACTTTGGCCACAAAATGTTGTTTTTTGTATATTTGATATAAAAGGTGCATGAATTATCTTATACTATTCTAAAGTCATATTTCAACTCATCGAGCAACGTAGACTTGTATATGATACTCTCGTTTATTATAAGTACTAGCTCGTCCATGATTATTTTCTGTACAATCTCATGAAGGTTGCAAGACATGATCACAACAACCTCGTCTTTATTGAAGTGTATGTTCTCGTCGGTCTTATTAAATACATCATTGTCAAGTATAAGGAAGAATTTTTCAAATACTATATCAAATTGAGAGCCGAGTCTATTATTACTTTCACTTATGCTTACATCGAGCAAGTTTGTTACATGTACCAAGTCATTATAAGAAATCTATACGACATTGTCTAAACCTCTCTATAGGTTCTTCATAATACATTTTTCAATGCTATTACTAATATTGTCTATAGCTTGTGTTATGGAGCTAACATGTGCTTTGAGCATACTCACACGTTTATCAAAAGATTTGATCTTCTTCTCAAGACACATTATTCTGGTCTTTATCAAGGAGAGTTTTGCAATGATAGCAGACATATGCTGGTCGGCAGGCTTAGATCTGAGAGAAAGAATAAGAGCCTTGGAAATGGGGTTCTTGACGTCTTTTTGAATGGCAGATCTTATTAGAGGGAGTGAGAGCATGTTAGTGAATATAGATGATGCGTTTGATTAATTAGCAAATATAGAAGGAATAGATATAGGATGTTCTTTTGGAGATTTAATCTGGTCATCATCAAAAAAGACATTGTCCTTATTAAGACATATTTTGTTAGACAAAGAGGAGTGTGAGAGATCTGAGGTATATTAAGGCAATCATCCTCGTCTGCCCACCTAATTACAAACTTCTTCAAAGCTTCAGCTTTTGTCTAAAGAGACTCAAAGAATCTGGAAGACATTGTAATGCAGTAGAATGTATAGTATGCAACAATTAGATAGATAAGTAGGAATATATAGTCTCAGTAGATAGTAATGTAGGATTGGGCAACCTTGGAACTCTATCCTTCTAACAATTTTTTCAATTTTTCTAGAGTGGTCTCCAACCTTATTATATTAGATTTGAACACGTTGAATGAAGAGGGTTGATCCTTGGTTATAAAGATGATGTTTTTGTCTCCAATATATATTTTTTGTATCATTCTTATTTATGCTCAAAGAAGACATCTTCCTTCTTTATTATTCTCAATCTCATATATATAATGATACTATTGACGCCTTTTTCAAGATCCTTATTCGACATTCCAATGTTAGTTTCAAGGTACTCCTTTATCTTATTTCTGGCTATTAGTTTTGTTATTTTGTATAGATATTATGATCTTCTTGCTAATGATTATACTAATATAATATCACTTTTATCTCACACTAGACATAAGTTCTATCCAACTTTGTGAACTTGCACAAAATATTTCACTGCAAAGGCTATGTCTCTAATCGGATTATCAACACTATTATCACTTCTAATACAAAAGATATCCTTGTACAAAATACAAAGAATGAAAGTCATTATAGATGTTAATGCTCTACTGTTCATCATGTCCAAATGTATTATATATCGTCGAATGGAAAGAATATTCTCTTTGAAAGAAGCCGAGAATGTGTTAAGATATGAAGCATTTGAGAATGCAGAATATGGTTCATCATACATTGATACAATCAAGAAAGCAATGAAAGTTCTAAGATATGATTTTTATTGTACTTTTGTATTCGATGGAAAGACATTCCCTGGAAAAAAATTAGAACTAGAAAGAAAAAAAAAAGAAGAAATGAGAGCAAAAGATACATTGGTAACTATGAGGGACATATTTAAGCAAGGCCTTTTAGATGAGAAGAATCCAAGATAGTATTATAGTGCACTTGTTGGATCTATAGAGCTGACAATATCAAAGGCACCTATAGCACTTAACGAGTGCATAGTAGGTGAATACAAGGTAGACGTTGTCGTGTTGTGACACAATTATATGGTGAAACTATGACTAAAAATGATTTTTCAATTAATATTCTATTATCTTAGTTCAACAAGAATTCAACATATTTTAACAAGATTTTTATGAAAGTCTCTTAGTTTATTTTCTTCACTTAATAGCTAGTAGAAAAGAGTTAGTTAGTAATTTTACCTTCTAGGCTGTAGTAATTCTTTTACTGCCTTAGAAAGGCCATAAAATGATAAAAATATAATAAAAAGGATAAATTATTAGCATGATTGATACTAAGATTAAGTTGAGAATAGGGTTAGGCTATAAAATCCCTAGTATAGGTTAGATTGATACCCTGGGATTGGCCATTTGTAGGATAGGGTCGAAATCAGACCTCTAACCACTAAAACGGCCGCCTAGGGCAAAATACGGAGGATTTTTTAGATTGAGTTTTTAGATTGGATAGCTAGCTTGAAGCTTGTTCAAAGGACATTAAGCTTGTTACTATAGGATTTTGGATGACTTTGCAATCGTTATTCAAAATCAAGGTTTGTATTAGTATTTTGGATTTTTTATAAGACAATGATGGCTTGCATTCTTGAGTGATTCGTGTAATTTGTATAGCATCTATGGTTCAAAATTTGATATTGTCTAGATTATTGGGTGTATTAAGTATGTATAAAAGTTTGTATTAATCTAATAATGCAATCAAGAGATATTTGGGCTTTGATACAAACGATTGTCGGAAGTTGGCAGTTTAGGATTGGGTAGGATTTCTATGATAAGTAAAGATCTACAAATTGGATCAATGTAAATTTTGGCACAGTCATAGAAGACTTAGAGATCAAGCGACAAATCAAGTTTGAGCTAAAGTTAATAGTTGAAGAAGGAGAAATCACCATTGGAATTTCTGCATCAATTTTCAAGTTGGCAGTTGAGTATCATCAATGCGGTTTTTGGACATTTTCTTGCAATCTGTAAGTTAGGTTGAGTTGAATTTTTCTAAGCATGCAAAAGGCTTATATTTACATTTTTGTAAAAAATTTCACACTAAGTGGACGATTAGATTAAAAGTTATAGCTTATTAAAGCTCACTGATTAGAGTTAGGACTTGCAAAGAAAAATAAAAATTACTTAATTATAAAAGAAACGAGGCAATTGGGATATATGCATAGTTGATGTTACTAAGAGGAGTGTTTTAAAACACTTTTGAATTGAAATTTGAATTATGTTCTTTAAATATGGATGAAATCTATTAGGATTTTTTGATTATTTGTAAATACAATTTTACCTTCTATAGCCACGTGCCCGATGCATTCCCGAACAAGACAACACGTAATATGACAACGTTACATATGCACATATGTGCAAGAACAAAGAAGTTAGTGCCATGCTATAATCTTTTATTATTTGGATGCCTATATCAAGGACATCAATATAATAGCAGAATTTACAGATATCAGAACACTGCAAAGCATATACGACCACCTCAAGATAGGTCATGAGCAGTTTATAGACGTATGTATCTTGATGGATATTGACTATAATAAAAGGATCAGCAAAGTGGGATCTAAAACAACTCTTAGTAAAATAAGAGTTCACGATAAACTAGAGAATATTAAATTCTGCAAAGAAAGTAGGTTCAACATAGACATGCTAAGAGAAATATACAATTGCTTATATTCAACACACAAGACCACACGGTTCTCACTTGAAATGTACGAGCTGCTTGATATAACAGGTGAACTAGATGACTTTATTACAATCCTTTAAAAAACTTTTTTTAAAAAAATGAGTTGATTCTTGCTGTCATTAGATCACTAATAGCATCTGTAAACTCCTTCACCAAACATTTTTGGCCCAAGAGTTGTAGTATCTAGTCAATAGGATTTGATACATGATTTTCAATATAATATAGATAATCTATCTCTAGGTTATGAGGTCCTACTAAATATGATGGATACATTTTGTAACCTTGAAGCTTATATTCTTTCTTATTTTTAATAAATACAAAATCCAGCTTATCACCAAGTTTAGTATCTATTCCTAGATGTTTCAATCTATCGCTATATATTAATAAGGGTGTGTTTGCAATAGAATATTCCTTTTCCATTGTCTTTGTGATTACTAAATCGTCTAATAGGACTCGATCTCTTACTAGTAATAAAAATTCATGTCTAATCACCTCTATTATATCTTTATATGGTAAAGAATACATTACCATCTCTATTAATGACGAATACCTGTTCTTTAGGAACAGGCAACTATTCCTTCTAGACATGACGACCCTCTTATACACAACCTTCTATTCTCTTGCTACTAGTTCTACATATCTCTTCTTTGTTATTAATAAGAAGATTTCAAATACGCTTTTAAATTCTAATCTCACTGCAGTAAGAAACTCCTTTGATACCTCACTGGATATAGATGTGGCAAGAGACTTCCATGATTTATAGTCCTGAGTGGTAGGAGATGTGAATATGCAAGAATTTGTATCGCCATATATGAAACTCACTGGATACCTAGATGATATGATGGTTGATGCCCTTGTCAGCATAGATCTATCCACTGTTGTAGTTGATTCAGCACCTTCTATGAGCTGTAGGTATGGAGAGTTGCGAGTCACAAATGAATCATACACAGAGTTAGCAGATATCTTCAGAGCAATTTGTCTCCTCTCAAGAATCACTTTTTCTATGTTGATAGCACTATTAGATTGTACTTTAATCTTCTTTCTTCTTACAATCAACGTTTTCAAAAGGGATGGCATCAGTCCTAAAGATTCTTTAACAAACCTACAAGACCTCTTATCTGATACTTCTATATTAAAGCATGGTTTACTAGTGTGTCACGGACACAAAATACAAACTAGAAATCTAAACAAGAAGTTCACGAAGAACTGGAAAGAACTAAATTAATGCAGATGAGTACAAGGTCAACACCAGAGAAGTGAGCTAGAGCTCCAAGAGATGTGTTGTCGAGACTGAAGAACGCTTCAGCCTCGACTCCTATATATACTACCAGATAGGAAACTTCTCGAGCTACTTCCGCTAAACTAGGAAGCTTCTCAAGCGACTTCTACTTAACCAGGAAGCTTCTCAAACAACTTCTTAGAATCTAGTAGAATATTCTAGGAATATTCTAAGAATCTTCTAAAACCTTCTAAAGGAATCTTTAGAGAATCTTCTAGGAATCTTCATAGAATATTCTAAAGAATCTTTAAGGAATATTCTAGAGGGTTCCAAAGACTCGCTTCTAGAATGTTCTAGAAGCTTGTCTCTAGAAGGTTCTAAGGACTATGTCCCTAACATAGTGTTGTTTTTAATGAACATTGAATAATATATATATTATAACTTATGATTACAGATGGATACAGACTAGAGAAGTCAAATAAAGACCACCACTTATAAAGCCCAAGAATAGGATTTGACACTATAGCGCCCTCGTATTCAAATTTTTCAAGTAATGAACTAGTCTTGTCAAAGATGACATTCTTGTCATCACATTCTTTGTACAATTGGGACTTTATTCTTATTTGTTGACCTCTGGTGTAAAGATCTCGAATTCTTCTTCTTACAATAGCTGACATCTTTGTTACGCTAATCTATATATTCATGCTATCAAATAGCGCAATAGTCAGTGTAGAGTCAACTATGTAATATCTTCTAATTGTCTCTATTGATCTTTTATCTCCCTTCTCATATAGATTAAACACTTTTTTGTATGGAAGACCTATTTTCTTATTTCTTGTAAACTTTAGAAAGGCAATAGCTCTGTAGCTTATATTCTCTCATAACATACTGGTATACATCCATAACGGTGTCGTATTGTAATTGCTTACAATATATAAAATCCACTCAAATTGTATGAGAGCTTTTGGAGAATGTAAGGTGCGGCTAGATAAGTGATTTCAAGCTCTACACTTAATATGGAAGAATTTCTACATTTAGAATTCTATAGAAGGAGATATTGGGAGTCAAAGACAGCAGATTGAATTCCAAGGCAGTAAGTAGGCTATTTTGTTGATAGTGATGGGATTTGCCATATCTTAAGTTTTTGGATAAATTTTTGTCTCAAAATTTCCAAGAAGGTGTATTATTATGCTAAGAAGCTATAGATCAAAGTTTCATAGCATTTAAATTTTTAGATTATAAGATATGAAGAATTTAATACACAAGTGTTTGTAAATAAGGATTTGAAGCTACTACTAGGGTTTTGGAAATATCTAAAGATCAGTAATCAATCGACAATTACAATTTGTAATGGTAGTTGTAAAAATTATATCAATACTTTATGTAAATTTGGAATAGATTTGAACAGTTGGATTAAAAGTTATGGATTATTGAAGTTCGGGAAAAATTCCCTTCTTACGGGGGAATGAGGGTTTTAGAGCATTTGTTATCTTTTGAGTGGTTTGATGAAATAAGACTTATGTATTGGGTGTAATAGCCCTATGAAGAAATATTTTATATAAATTTGAGGGTTTTATTATACTTGGATCTTGCTTGAGTAATTAGTGGCAGCCAAAAGCCCATCGCTTTTTTGAGGCAAATTCTCTCTACCACGACAACGGTGCATCCAAGCAGATCAAGTACTATGTAGTCATTGAAGCCATATGCTGCACTGCTCCAATTTACAACTATCCTTTTGATACCTTTG
Source organism: Physcomitrellopsis africana (assembly GCA_036785485.1). Taxonomy (NCBI): domain Eukaryota; kingdom Viridiplantae; phylum Streptophyta; class Bryopsida; order Funariales; family Funariaceae; genus Physcomitrellopsis; species Physcomitrellopsis africana. Next base: position 75,838 of record JAWRVF010000479.1, on the reverse strand, counting down.
TTGTTAACTCTGGAAGCGGAAGATATATTAATGAGCTTTCTTCGTAGCCTTGTATCGATGTGCTTAAAATCAAACATGAATATATTATATCCTATTACGACATTTGGATTTATCTTCTTAGTGAGTAAGAAGTATGTTTCTATCAACTCTCTCTCTTTTGTAAATGTTGTTGCTTTTATATCGTCAAGCTCTATCGCGTATTTTCCGATGTATAGAAGGTATTTTTTAGATGTCTCAAGTATGAGATATCTCTGTGACACTATGGAGATCATAAAGATCTCGTCTTTTTTATACAAGGATTTGATATAGAACTACTATTAGAAGAGTATATTTCTATGTCCATACACATGATTAGTGGTCTTGGCACATCTCTACTATCTAAAGATTGTATCAACTTCCAACTACACGTATATTCAAAGTGTGTAGAGCATAGCTTTATGCTATCGTTAACAGGCACGCATGGTGCCCTTATCCATCCTGAGTAACTTATACTTATAGCAGTAATAAACATTTCTTTGGTCTTTATATCATCCTTGTATGTTCTTATATTCATCTTTTTCATCAGGTTTGAAAAGTGCTCTAAAGTAGTTCTCTTGTAGAAGTAATATTTGATAAACCTCTTATCACCTTCAAGATACAATATAAGCAGCCTCCTAGTACAGAACAATGTCTTGGTGATGTTTCTATGATCGACATACCTACATATCTCGTTCATTCTCTCTTGTACTTTGTTTTTCATGTCAGATATAGGCACATAGTTGTGAACGAGAAAGTCATGTACCCTAACTGTAATAGACTCTCTTATTATAAGATTCCCAAATCCATACATTATAATTCTCTTATCACAGGTTCCAGCTTTCCAGTCATACATGATATAAGAGATCTCCATAGTTCATATGATTGTTGTGAGAAGGTGATCATATAATAGATCTTGAGGCAACAAACTCCTAGAAGTCAATTAAGAATAGCAATTCTTATATTTTCATCTTTCGAGCAACAAGTAATCGTTATTATGTTATTCTTCATTTTGGTAAACTCCTTTGCTGTTACTATTAACGATATACGATAGTAATAAAAGTTTGTATTTAGATTGAGTTGCATGTAATGATACATGGCATTGCCAATTTGGATTATTGATGGACCTAATATATGCTTTAGAAGCCCCATTTTGGTCATATATTCTATTAGTATAAGGCTATATTTGAGAATATTAAGGATGGGATATTAGAATGACATTCAAATGAAAAATGCTAATTATTGAATTATCAATCCAACGATATATGTCTTACTATATTTCAACACGTAATTTGTATCCTAAGAGTGAAATAAGAGTGAAATACAATGACGTATGTATGGTGCCCCAGGGTCACTGATTTTATTCATTCGGTGCTGTTTAGGGTTTTGCGCAGTTAGGGACTGGGGTTTGGGGTTCGTGAGAGGTGGAAGTACAGTATTGTGTGTTATGCAATACAGGAAGGGTACGCCCTTGTCGGCTCTGCCATCAAAGTCTAGACCTCCATCGTAGTTGGTCCCTCCCAAGCGCTAGAGTTTCTTCAGGGTAGTGATGGTCATCACGAACTCACCGCGCTTTTATATTGTGATCGGGTGCTTGCTTTCCTGCGACTGTGTGCCTCTCTACTGTGCGCGGGCTCGATTTTGTTTGTGTTCTCGTTTCGGTTTCAGCGTGTGTAAAGGTTTTGGCTTTTTCTGTCTGTTTCTCTTGATCATGTCCCTGGCAGTCAGTTTGTTGCACAAGTTTCGAAGCGAAGCGGACCGCTGCACAAATTTCAGGGGTTTATATGGTTTGCATCGCCCTTCATACTTTGTATGGTTTGAGGGTGAATTGCGGAAGTTGAAGCATCTTGTGTTGCCTTTGGAACACTCTCTTTCGTACTGCGGACACTGCGATGTAATGGGGATGCGGCATCCTTGACGTGGATCGTTGTGTGGAGGACAGGTTGTGAACGGCAAGGTAGGCTTTTGTCCTATTCGGTAGGCTGCTGTCCTATTCGGGGTCGCGGAGAGGAGAGGAGGTTTGGCGATTAGGGCCGTCAATGATTCACGGTGGGTTTAGGGTTTGGTGCTGGTGGTGGGTTGGCATCGAGGTGAGGGGTTGGCTTTGGAATGTTGTGTTGGTTTGTGTTTTCTCTGTTTTCTTTGTGTTCTGATGTGTCGCGAGAGCGCATGCGCCTGAATCAAGTTTTGTCAAGGTCTTTAAAAGATTTTCGGCTCATCTTTTGCGTATTTCTTTTAAGTTTTTGGTCGTGAAAGATAACCTTCCGTGCTTGTGTTTGTGCTTGATGCGTGCACGACGGATGTGTCTTTGTGTGTCAGTTGGATTTTGTGAAGGTAGAATGGAGTTTGAGTTTGTTCTAAGCGTAATCTTTTTATGGAAGTGATTTCTTGAGGAGTTCCTCTTGACAACCTCCTCACCTCGAGGTGAATGGATGGTGTGGAACAGGGCGGCTTGGAAGAGCAGGGGCTTGGCGGGTTGGGAGTTTGAGGCGTGAGCGGTTGCGGATTTGTTGGAGGTGGTTGGAATTTCGGAGTTGCGGTTTCTAGGGTTTTTGGTCGTCGTCGGTGCTGTGTTTGGTGAGGAGTTCGTGCGGGCTTGGTCGCGGTTTTGGATTACCTGAGATTTCGTCCATATTCAAGGTGCTTCATCTCTCTGGTAAGTATCCGACTCATTTGAGTTGTAACTTATCGTCAGACTGTACCGCACTTGCAATTGCCAGGACGTCGTCTGACTCGGCGTCCGGAGTTTGCACTGCGTCACTGCGCCCGGGGGTGGTGGGGTGGCATCGAGGTTAGGTTTTACTGGATTAATGTTCTGACCCAGCGTTTGGTTGTACTTGTACCCAGTTTTTGTGATGGGCGATGAACAGAAGTCCATTTTGTCCAGTGTCTTTTCCTCTTGCAATTTCAGCGCCGGTTTGCTTTTCCAGGTGACGTTGATTTCTTGGCCGGGGTCTGCCGCCCGTCTTTGTTTCGTGTTTCTGCGGTGTATTTCGAGTCTCTATGGTGAATGTCAGGGTGATTATTTATGTTGTTGGAGTATTAGTTGAGGCATGATTCGGGAGGGCTTAGAAGTGGCTGTCGTGCGCGCCGTGAGCTTTGATTGTGGTTTGGCAGCTGATTTTACTCTTTCTGCTTGTTGTCTCTGCCGGGGTTTGTTTTGGCTGAGCGGAGTTTGGTATGCGGAGTTTTGTATGCATTTCGAGCACTGCTCGCGCTTACGTGTGACAGCGTTCTGATGAATTGCTGCTGAGGTTGCATGTTACAGGAGGTGGTCACGTAGGTAGCATAGGCGTGCTGAAAGGGTTATGCGCATTTCAAGACAATGGATACCGAAATTGTAGAGGTGAAGCAAGAGATCAGGAAAGTAGAGCAACAGATTGATGATGTGGAAGCACAACTGACGAAGGCTGCCACAGAGGCCGATGTCGCTTACTGGCGGAAAGACAAAGATCAACTGCGGGAAAAGGAGGCGCAACTGCGGGAAAAGGAACTGCTGCTGCTCAAGGCTGATATTTCAGGTGAAATCACTTGTCCTAACACTTAATGCATTGTCCACTTGATTATATCCACTTCTTCCCTTTGACGAGGAGAAGGGGGTCATCACGGCGAAGTTGCTCGACCGAACCCACGACTATCGGTGTGCTCTATTTGATGATGACGATGTCGCTGTGAACGCATCTCTTCGTTATCTCTTTAAAGATGGTATGTCTTCTTGGTGATGATGATGATGATGATCATCTTCTTGTTGGTGGAATTATAGTGCGTATTTCTGAGGGTTTGTGCACCTTGTGTGTTTGAATGAAGCGCCACCCTTGAAGAAGAAGAAGCCATTGGAGGCTTAATTGAACTATTTCAAGGCACTGTTAGAAGACCATGGTGAGCTTCCGCAAAGTGTCGACGGCATCAAGGAATTCCTGTCCAAGACAACAGTACAGCTCCCAGTTTCAGGGAAAACTCACTCTACTCTTGGTGTTATCCTGCATGACCTCCTCAAGCATTGCAGTATGGAAGAGGAAGTGGACATGTCGATTTTGGCCGTTGTCGAATCTGCGTTCCAGTTTGATTTCAAACATCCACCCAATGAGGCCACAAGCTCATTTTAACTCTTTTTTCTCACAGGACAATTCTTATCAGTTTTGAACAAGATTGCTCCGGCAGGCTGTGCGTTACGAAACTTAGAGACATCTTCGGATTCAGCCGACACATCAAGCAAATCTGCACTGGCAGCACTTTCATCGAAGTTCAGGCCCGATTGCTTGCTCTATGTGCGACAGGTTCTCATGTTGAGGTGGGAGAATAAGATTGACCCGTCCAAGATGGCAAAGGCCCGGAATGAGAATGCGGAGAAGTTAAAGATTTGGAGCCCATTGTTCTTTGGTGCACTCCCGTATGTTATTGGAGGGTGCTGCGGCGGGGCATCATTCATTTGGCTTAAGCTCTCTCCAGATGGCGAGAAAATCATTGTTGATCCTCTCTTAGAGTACGACTTGTCGACGCCCCGTGGTGTAGCCTTGTTCCTACATAGCACCGTTCGGATGCATTGTCTGCTACAGAAGTTACAGGAAAAACTTACTGAATTTCCCCCTATTTGTTTATATAAGCCAATTCCTTGTAGTAATGGCGGACAAGTTGTAGTGTGTCCCTACAAGGTGATCAAAACGATAAAACCACCATTAGAGGTAGACAAGGTGAAAGCCCTGTATGATTCAATTTCCTCATCCAGTTACCTAATCCAGCTTCTGAGCATCCAAGAAGGGACGGCCAGCACAGTGTTGGCGCTGCAACCTGTTGGTGACCCGAACTCTCGGCCTGATTATTTGAAGGATTTAGGAAATGCCACTCATGACATATTACGTGGCCTTGCGGATTTGCACCAACAAGGCTACACCCACAGGGATCTAAGATGGGAGAATTCTATTAAATTTAATGTCCAGGGGGAATGGAAGTAGGTGCTCATAGACTTGGAAGCTGCTGAACGCGACGAAGAAAAATGGGATGAATTACGAAGTTGGGATGCGGGAACGTTGGCAGAACGCAATGGGAAGAAGGTATACACAAAGGGATCAGATATTTACCAACTTAGGAAACTTATAGCGGAATGGCTGGATTTGTCTGGCAAAGGCGGTGAGGAAGAACAAGTGATGAGGACCCAGGGAAAAATTATGCAGGAGCAACGTGGAGCAGCAGCGAAGATTCTTGAGGAATTCTGTAAGAATGGTTGCAGACGTTGTGGCAAGTTTGACAAAAAGTAAGTTCGGCAAGTTTTACATGAAGGTCTCTGCGAGGTATGCATTTCCAGAATGATCATGTCCTATCTTTTGAGCGGACTTCCAATAACGTTTTGATTAGCACATTACGCGAAAGGCACTTGAAATAGGGTGAAAACGAGTGAATTATCCACAACGGGTGAGAATGGGTGAAAGCGAGATGGTTAAGCAATTTATCCGAACAAATTAAGTGCATTCTCAAAAGTGGAAGGCTGTATTGGTGTGCAGGTACTGTTGTGGACAGTAAAATGTGGCCTTTCTTGTGTGCTGCTTCCATTGCCCGATCCTCCTGTTTCAATTTTCTTATTTGAATATGTACTTAAGAATTTGGGATTGACTTGAATGCAGGGTACATCTCGTCCTACACACTACCACGTAATTGGGAATGAGAACAAACTTAGGCCTGATGAAATTCAGAGCTTAACGAACAATCTGTGCTACACGTAAGTCCCAGCTCTGGCTGAACTTTGAGGTTGTTTACTCCAATACGTTCAAATTTGATATACTTCCATGGATATAAGTATCCTTGATTTGCATTTCTGTACTGAATAGTAAGCTGAATCGTGCAGGTTTGGCCGCTGCTCAACATCAATTTCCATGGGTAAGTTCCCTGTAGAAAACTCTTTTCACATACTTGGCTCTCGGGTTTGAACTCTCCATTGAGCAAGTTCATTTAAACACGACATATGTTCTTATTTAATTCTCTGATACGAATTTACCTCTTGTAAGTGGTGGTTGCAGCGGCGCCAGCAGCTTATGCCCACGTTGTGGCAGAGGTACAGGAAGCTGGTCGGCACTTGGGGAGGATCTGACACGAACACTTTCTGTGAGGAGTGGAGGAAAGGGCCCAAGCGCTCCAAAGCCAATCCATGCTCTTCCGGAACTGAAGTTAAACCAGGAGTATTCGATGTTCTTTGCTGAAGTTGCCCTGCACTGAACTAAGTGAATGAGCTAGTTGTGATTGTAAATAAGCAGCCTTTAATTCAGACTCGTTTTTTCCTAGAACAAGAAAGATTGTTCGGAATTTCTCTGGCTAGAGACTGTTTCTTCCGACTTTTTTCATGTACAGTACTTATGTATACATGACTATTCTTCTGCTCATGACACCGAATCAGAGAAAGTCGATTTAGAGGAGCGTCAGCAACAGGAGGCGGAGGATCCAAGCAGCAATGACTCAGCCCCAGAATCGGCTGAGTAATAGTAGGTCTTAGCCTATTCGAGAGAGGTAGAATTATAAAAATTAGAAAACCAAAAATTAAATTTTTTTAGAATAGACAAACTAGGAACCTTGTTCTTAGACAAGTTCTGAGGGCGATCTTGAATAGAATGGGGGGTAATGTTAATGGAAGAATTAACTCCTATTTTGGAAAGTCAAACTCATTTTGACTCGACCTAACCGTTAAGGTTATTTCAGGATTGAGGTTCGGGTCTGGGTTCTATCCGAACAGGTGATAACCGAATCGGGAAAAATGTTCCCCCTCGAAGTACTGTCCGTTAAAGATTGTTCAAGAGGTATAAAGACTCGAGGTTCAATCCTCTCTCTCTTGGATCCGAGTAGTGGAGAATCGAGTGTGAGTAGAATCATTGAAGTAGGATTATTAATAGTCGACAATAGGAGTGATTGTTGTGAAAAATGTATGATCTATGCTGGTAGTTCAACCAGCATAGATCGAGTATTCTTTTGTATATTATAAAACCAGAAATAAGAGAAAGGGACGAACTCTTTAGTTGTTGCCAAACTTGTGTTTGGTTGTTTTGTTTGTATAAGTAAATTTGAGGATTGATCTGAGAAATTGAAGTCCAGTGAGTTACTGGTTGACCAATATCCATATCATTCAACTCAGGGTAGCTGGTAAGCTAGTCGAAGGAAGTATTGGTTAAAAAATCAGCCCGATCCAGTAGAGTCGACCCACCAAAGGAATTCGACTGTAGATAGTGTTCAGGAGAGATTGTAAGTCCACTAATCTACCTCAGATGAACACTTGACTGAATGACCCATCAGATGAACACTTGAACACTTGACTGAACGACCCAATTGAGAGTGTGATTAGAGAAAGAGGGAGGGATTAATCAGCTTTCACTAGCAACCATGTAGTTTGGGTGGATTTCTAAGGGAGAAATTTACCAATGAACACCAAACAATACAACACTCTTGGTCATTGATAAGCACATTGAGTCGGCCCTAATAATTGTCAACATCAACAAACTAAAACCCTATTGATTCCTCAATCTTGGATAAATCAAGACAACTACTTTCAACCCCTCAATTCAACTACTCGAGTAGCAAAAGAAGGATAGTCGTGCAAACAAACATGCAAGCTTAGAAAAGGTATTTGAATAACTTAGTAGCTCGAATCCTAAAATCAAGTTAAGGCACCATCATGACATAGTTGAGGATAGTACCAACAGTAAGGTTAATAAAGTTATAAACTTAACAACCTTCAACAAGAAGTGGTCACATCTATTAAAATAAATAAGTGAAAGTATAATAAGATATTATATTAACTAAAAGATATTATCTTAGATAAGTTACTATTGGTCAAAAGATTAGTTCTTAAGATGTAGAATGGCCATCCTATGGATAAGCCATGAGGTGGAGGGCCAAGAGACAAGGTCAATAGGATAAAGAATCAAATAGGGAATATTTAAAGGTAGATAAAGACAATGAAGATGGTGGAGATGTGAATCAAGATGAAGAGTCAAAAAAGATAAAGAAGAAAGTATGTACAATTGGTAAGACTAGCAATAAAAGAAATGAAGATATTGAAGATGATGATGATGAAGAGGAGTATCAACCTTTGAATGAGAAGAAACAAGCTTTGAATGAAAAGAAGGTTGGAGGAGGCTATAAAATACATCAAGATAAATCTTCTTCAAATAAAAGGAGATATCCTATAAGAAAAAGAAGACCACTTGGTGAATGGTGGAAGAACCACATCTTTCCTCAAATAAGTAAAGAACATGGTAATGTTGCACTTTTTGCTGATCCATTGACTTTGTATGATGCAATGAAGTCCACGGATGCATTAAAGTAGAAAAAAGGCCATGGAAGAAGAATATAAATTATTTATGGACAATGGAACATAGGATTTGATTCAATTTCTACCAAATCAATCTTTAATTGGTTATAAGTAGGTATTTAGTACTAAGAAAGATGCAATAAATAATGTTGTGAGATATAAGGCAAAATTAGCTGCCAAAAAATATTCATAAGTTACTAGTATTGATTTTAATAAGACATTTACTGCTATAGCCAAATTCATCACTATTAGAACCATTGTGGCAATTGGAACAACAATGGACTTGAAGATGTATCTAATGGATGTGAAGATAGCTTTCTTGAATGGAGATTTGAAAGAAAAAATATATATATGGATCAATCTCAAGGATTTGTTGAAGAAGGCAAGCAACATCTTGTTTGTAACTTGAAAAAATTCGTGTATGCCTTCAAACAATCACCAAAGGCATGGTATCAATGGATTGACACATTCTTTGTAAATGAAGGATTTATAAGGAGTGAAGCTGATCACTCTATGTATGTGATGCAATCAAAAGAATTTTTATTAATTATTATCTTTTATGTAGATGATTTAATCATCTTATCTAATACGTTGAAGATGATGGATTGGTTGAAGATAAAGTTAAAAAAAGAACATGAGATGAGTGATTTGGAAGAATTTTATTATTGTTTAGGAGTGGAATTTGTAAGAAATTGTGCCAAATTACAATGAGCCAAAGAAAGTACATTGAAGAAGTATTGAAATGATTCAATGTAGAGGATTGCAAGTCCATTAGAACACCTTTAAAAGAAAATTTTAAGTTGATGAAGCTCATGGATGAGGAATTTATTGAAATTGAAGGTGAAATATAAGGTGTTGCATATAAGATAGCAGTAGGATCACTTATATATGTAGTAGTTGGCAAAAAGATGGATCTTGTATATATGATGAGTGTTGTAAGTCAATACATGTCAAAGATTGGACCTATCTATTGGGAAACCATCAAGAAGATTATGAGGTACTTAAAAAGCACATTAGACTTCAAATTGTGCCTTAGAGGTGATATCATTACTTTGTATGGATATTATAATGCGGATTAGGCAAGAGATATAAATGATAGAAGGTTAACAATGGGATATGTGTTCTTTCTTGGAGTAAGAGTAATTTCATAGAATTATAAGAGACAACCTATAATTGCAAGGTCCATAATGGAGGTAGAATATATGGCAATAAGCCATGGTGCAATGGAGGCAATATGACTAAGACAACTTTTAAAAGACATTAGATTTGTGCAATTGAAAGCAATCCTAATGAAGTGTTATAATCAAGGATGCCTTACCTTTATAAAGAATTCAAAGCATCATTCAAGAACCAAACACATTGATATTCAACATCACTTCATAAGAGAGAAGATTGAAATAGAAGTGATTGATATGAAGTATTGTGCAACAGAAGATATGATTGCTGATTTATTGATAAAGACATTAAAAAAAGATATGCATGTAAAATTAACAAAGGCATTAGGTTTAAAAGCCTTTGACCAATAGCAAAGTGGAAGTGTTAAAATAAATAAGTGAAAGTAGAATAATTTACCAACTAGAAGATATTACCTTAGATAAGTTGCTATTGGTCAAAGGATTGGCTCTTGAAATGTAGAATGGCCATCCTATGGATAAGCCACGAGGTGGAGGATCAAGAGATAAGATTAATAGGATAAAAAATCAAATAGAGAATATTGAAAGATAAATAAGAATATAAAATATATACTATAGAATATTCTTATGATAGGTGAGATGATATAAGATCTTAAGAATATAAAATATATATTAAGATATATGCTTTGATAGGTGAAATATCAAAAGAATATATTAGGTATATCTTTTGATGAATATAAAAGTCAAAGGATGGAATTAGTCTATTAGGACAACAACCACCACTTATAAGCAAAAGAAGTTGAAAAAGAGTCATATCTCATTCTACACTACAACCTTGGTAATTTCTATTTACTTGTATTTTGCCTCATGTGTTTCTTCAATAACATCATATGTGGTGATAATTGCTACTCATTTATAAGAGAGCCATCACAAGTTGGTCGGTAGTAGGTTGAAAATCTTAACACCTCTAAGTAATGATCTTTTAATATCCTAAAACATTATTTAAATTCTATTAATTATTTTATTATCCATCCTTGACTTTCTCATCCAATCACATTTTACATTCATCATTCATTAATTAATACTTGTTCTAGATTAGTTTTCATCCATATAATCATCCATCTAATAAAATTCATCTATTTCCAAAAATTCATCCACATCCATTAGTAATGTTGTAACTTTGACAATGATTGCTGAATTTTCTTAAGTAGCTTTTTGAAAGATACTTTAACTTCAAGAATTCATAAACTCCTCATTAAAGATCGGATTGGGGCATTTTAAAAGGCGATGGAAAGCCTACATCTTGAACTATATGAATAAAATACTGAACCAAGTTCAAAATCCGCCACTCCAAGCTCAAGATCTACCATTCCAAGTTCTAGATTTACTACTCCAATCTCAAAATCTACCACTTAGAATTTAAGATTCACTCTCTACTATTCAAACTTCAAATTAAATTGGCTATAGTTTTCAACTAATATGAAATTTGCAACCAATACCACATTCTTTTAAATTAAGAATTTATAAATTTTTTACTTAATAATTTTTCATAAACCTTTTGTACAAATAACTACTACTATTAATATTTCTGAAAGAGGAAAAGAAGTTCTAAGAGGGAGTTCTAAAAGAGAATCAAGAGAGGAAAAAGAGCCTAATACCAAGATGTGAAAGAAAAAATGAGAAAAAAAAGGGCAGCCAAAACCAAACCACCCTTCTAGAGCCTTGTCCTAACTTGCCTCCAAATTCTTTTATCCTAAGATAATTTAATTTAATCAAGTAAGGCTAGTCTTACTTTCTTACCATGTCTTTTTATCCTATTCACTTGACCATACTCCTATTAATTGTCTACATGATCTTTATTTTGAAGCCTTTGTATTTATTTTTAGATTATTTTTAACTCAATCTCAAAATCAACTTTGACTTGGTCTTCAATGATCTTCATCATCTACTTGATCTTCCAAATATCAAATTGTAACTTTTTATATTTGCTTTGAAGTCACTTCTATTAATAATAATTTATTTATCAAGCTAATATATTTTTTAGATTTAAAGCCAAAATAAGCTCATTTATAAATATTAATTATTATACTTTTATTTAAATTATACTAAAAATACTAAATGAGTCTTAATTCAAATCATAGATGATTTAGATGACTCACATATATTGGCCATTTGTGAGACATTTGAAGAATGAAACGGGCTCAAAATCTTCAAACTATATAATTAGAGGTTTTGTCCATTGAGTTGCATAGTTTAGAAGGTGGTATTTAATTATACCTTTGAATCTAATTAGATGGAAAGCTTTGCTGAGGACATGATAATACAAAATAAGACACTTGAACTAAAAAAGGTTTCACAAAGAAATTGATAAGAATTAAATTATCTAAATGAATACATAAACAACACCAAAAAAGGTAAATTAGAACTCCAAGAGATGCATTGTTAAGATCAAAGAACTTTTTAGCCTTGACTCTAATATATACTTCTATCTAGGAAGCTTTTTAAGTAGTTTCTATTAAATTAAGAAGCTTCTTAAGCTTTGTCTACTAACTTGAAAGCTTTGCAAGTTCCTTCCTCTAACTATAAATCTTCTCAAGCTACTTTTATCAACTAGGAAGCTTCTCAACCAACTTTTATTAACTAAGAAATTTTTAGAGTGTTCTAAAAGGTTTAGTGAACTTTCAAAGAGTATATTTCTAACACCACCTCCTTCTCTAGTGATAAGTTCCAAGAGGAGCTCATATCTTTGAAAATCTTTTTATATACATAAAAAATTAAAAATATATTATATTAATGAAGCTATGTATATTATTTCTCTTTCTTGGGCAATAGATTCTATTTATCTTCAAAGGAATCACCTATGGCTTTGAGCTAGTACTTCCATTATTAAAATATCATATCCAAAGATCTAATGTTCATTCTAGCCTTCAAAACATCCTCCAAATAAGATCTCACATTTAAAAAGATTTATATTTCTAACCTCAAGTAATATCATTAAAACTCAAGCATTAGAATCAAGACTTATATGATTTGGTGTTGCTCCTAATGGCTCCAACCATGATTGTACTTGGTATTGAAATATATCATCTTCACTTTGTTTAATTGAAGGTTGTGAAATCTACACTAATTTATTCAAAACTCGTGTAGCAAGTGAATCTTTTGAATCTTGTTTTCTCAACACTTGAAGGTTTAACATAGTCGCTGATTTATTTCTACAATTCTATTTTATCTTGGAATAAATGATTGCATATTGATGAAGGCTTTGATTTTACTCTCTCTCTCTTACAGATATTTTTTATGTCAAGGACACAAGAATATAAAATAAGAGATTTAAAACCAAGATAAGATTTTTAAAAGAAACCAATAAGAATTTATATTAAACAAATGAGTATACGAACAACATCAAGAAAAGTGAGTTAGAATTCCAAGAGATGTGTTGTCGAGATTGAAGAATTCTTTAGCCTTGACTCCTATATATACTCCTATCTAGGATGCTTTTTGAGCGGCTACTATCAAACTAAAAAGCTTCTCAAATAGCTTCCACCAACTGAGAAGCTTCTTGAGCTCCTTCCACTAACTAAGAAGCTTCTTGAGTTCCTTCTACTAACTGGGAAGCTTCTTGAGCTCCTTCTACTAATTAGGAAACTTCTCAATTGACTTTCACCAACTAAAAAACTTTTCAACTAACTTTCATTAACTCGAGAAGCTTCTAGAATATTCTAAAAGATTTTGTGAATCACCAAAGTATATGTCCCTAATATCACCCCCTTCTCTAGTGATGAGTCCCAAGATGAGCTCAAATTTACTACATATGTAAGAAATCAAGAATACGTTGTACTATTGAAGGTATATATTGTATTCTCTATTCTTGAGTAATGGATTCTATTGGTCCTTGAAGAAATCACCTATAGCCTTAAGCTAATATCTCCATCATTAAAATTCCATCCAAAAATTTGATTTTCATTGCGGCCTTCAAAACATCTATCAAATAAGATCTCAAGATTAAAAGGATTCACCTTTCTAAGATCAAGTAATATCACTAAAGCTTGAGCATTGGAATTGAGACTTGCATGGTTTGATCTTATTCTTAATGGCTCCAACCAAGATTGTACTTGGTACTGAAATGTATTGTCTTCACTTTGCTCAATTGAAGGCTGTGAAAAGTACACTGGTTTGTTCAAAGCTTCTATGGTAAGCAAATCTTTTGAGTCTTGTTTTCTCAATACTTAAAGATTTGATATATTAATTAATTTGCTTCTATTTCTCTATTCTATCTTAGAACTGATGACTACATCTTGATAAAGGCTTTGGTTTAACTCTCCCCTCTTTATGAGTTCTTTGAATCCAATCTTCATTAAAAAATTATCATTGAATACGTTTGGATTTGTGGGGATAGAGTCAATGAAATTCATGTACCTTTTAAAATGCATTGGCGAGATTTGCAGCTAGTTTTTATATGTGCTTATAAATATCATAGCTCTACCAGTAAATAAGATATTTCAATTTATCCCACCTTTACCATGAATCAAGTACCTTTTTAACCTCATATTCTTCATGGTCTTTAATTTTGATACTAGACGGTGATTGTTGTATTCTTCTTAGAATATGTGATTATCTATAAGATTTTAAAAGAAAGACATGAAAAATTGGATATGCCTTTATAGCAGATGGTAATTCTAAGCGATATGCCACTAGATTGATTTGCTTCTAGATAGAAAATGGTTCCAACCTTTGATAGTCCAACTTATTGCATGGCCGCTTAGTCTTGATATTTCATCGAAGAAGCCATACCTTATCTCTAATATGAAAAGCAAGCAGTTGATTCCTGTATTTATCTGCAGATATCTTGTAAGCATCTTGAGCTGATTGTAATAAAAGCTTCAAGGTTGTTTGATGTTGCGATAAATGCTTTGTAAATCCTTCAGCCATTGGATTGTTGTTCTTTGATATATTCCACAGATCAAGCTTTGGATGATATCTATAGTTAGAATAAAATGGTGTTTGATGAGTTGAAGCATGAATAATATTATTATATGCAAACTCTACTAATGATAGATATATAATCCAATTGTCTTATTGATAATTAATGTTATATCATAGATACTATAAAATTTAATTAACTTGTTCTATTTGGCCATCAATTTGATGATAGAAAGTCAAAGAAAATTTAATATCTACCTTTAATATTTCAAAAAGACACTTTTAGAACTTAGATATGAACTAAGGTCCTCAATCAGATATAATATCATCTGATAGGCCATGATATCAATATATATTATTGAAAAAGAGCCTTGTCATTTTTTTATTAGATATAGTCTTTTTGTAAGCGATGGAATGAGCCATCTTTACGAGTCAATCAACTACTACAAAGATATTGTCTAATAAATTAGATGGTAGTAGATCTATAATAAAATCTATCAAGATAGAAGACCATAACCGTCTTGAAATAGGCAAGGGTTGTAAAAGCCCATAAGGGTCATGTCGAGGATTTTTGGATCTTGAACAAATGTCACAAGAGAAGACAAAGTTTTTCACTGCCTTCCACATTTGATGCCACGAAAAATCTCGATAAATAAGTTCTAAGGTCTTGTTAAATCCAAAGTAATCTGTAGTGGAAAAATCATGGTGAGATTGAAGAACGCGTACTCGTGTTGGTCCTTCTAGGATATACAAATGTTCTTCAAAGTATAGAAGGTCTTTTTTAAATTTGAACTTTTAAGTATTTTTTTTCAAGTGATGCTTGCCATCAAAGGTCAAAGCATCATTAGTAGTTGCAGTATGTATCTCATTAAGGAAACTATGATTGATAGGCACTGATATAATAGTGGCGCAAAGGCATAATTGTTTCAATTTCAACAAAATTGTATATTGTTGATCAAATGCTGCCGCCCCTATCCATGGTACAAGATATGATCTCCTCGATAGAGTATCAAACAATCCTTGTTGCTTCCCAAGCTAATAAGTGATGATAAAAATAAATCAAAATAGCGACATATTCCATCAAGCTTGGCACTGATTAAGAACCGTAGCTGACATAAAACATTCTAAATTCTTATGATTTGTTTATATAATTACAGGATGCATTGCTCCTTCAAGAAAATAACGCCATTCTTGAAAAGAATCTACAGTAGCAAGAAGCTTCTTATCATAGATTTCATAATTAATTTTGGCAACAAAGAACTTTTAAAAATACAATATAACAAGATGGAGTTTTTTTTCTATATCTATTTGTGAAAGTGCGGCCTTTAGTACAAAATCTTAAGTATCAGTCTCTAAATAGAATGCCTTTGTAAAGTCTGGATGCACCAATATTGGGACTATAGTAAACGCTATCTTGAGGTCTTGGAATGCCTTTTCTACTTGGGGCCCCTATTCTAACTTATCCTTATACGTCAATCGAGTAAGAAGGGTAGCAACTTGAGAGTAACTTTTGATGAAGATCCAATAGATGTTAGTAAATCTAAGAAAATATTGTACATCTCCCACAATCTTCAAAATGGCCCATTGCATAACTACTTCTACTTTCTTGGGATCTATTGCCAATCCCTTAGTAGATATAATATATTCCAAAAATTCCATCTTAAGTTAGTGAAATACACATTTCTCTGATTTGGCATATAAATATGTATCTTGCAGCTTTTGTAATACTAATTTGACATGTCCCTTGAGTTCTCCTAGATTTTTTGAGTAGATCAAGATATCATCAAGATAGATGACCACAAACTTATTGAAATACTCTCAAAAGATGTCATTTATTAAATACTGAAAGATAGCGAATATATTTGTTAGTCCAAAAGGCATGACATTATATTCAAAATGTCCATATCTTATCCAAAATGTAATCTTCCATTTATCTCCTTCTTTGATCTGTACCAAGTTATATGCTCTACAAAGATCTATCTTAGTATAGATCTTCGCTTGGCCAAATTATTTCAAAAGTCTTGAAATTAATGATAGTTGGTAATGATTCTTTATTGTTATTTTATTCAATCCCTGATAATCAACACATATATGTAAAGAACCATCTTTCTTCTTCACAAAAAATATAGGTGCACCTGCTAGAGATTTTAAATAACTGATGAATTTTTTTGCAAGATTTTCATCAATCTAATCTTTCAATACTGAAAGTTCATTTTGACAAAGACTATAGATTGGGCCAAAAGGTGGTTGCATTCCTTCCTGAAGATCTATGGTACAATCATATGGTTGGTGCTCTGACAATATATCAACATTCTTCTTCTGAAAAATATCTTAAAATTTGTTATATTGCTTTGAAATACTTACCAATGAAGTCATATCTTCTTTAATTGAAGTTGCATAAATAACAAATAATGTACTTTCTTTGACCAATCTTATAAAAATCCTTCCTCCAGCAAATAAGAATTTATCAATTTGTGGCTTTTTTTAAACTTTTTTTATAAGAATCTTTATCAAAAATATTATTCTTTACAACTTCCAATCTATAAACGGATTATATTTTTCCAACCAAGATAGATCGAGAATAACAAAATTTGAAGGAGTCTTAATAATGTTGAATATAATTTGGCTTCTATGATCTTTGAACAATACTTCTATAGGCGTGGTTTCATCGGTGACACTATCAAAGGATAAGGGCCGTCCATCTATTATCTCTATATGAATAGGTTTGGATTTTTATACTAGAGGAATTTTGTAAATTTTACTAAATGTTTTATCTATAAAATAAATAAACGCCTCCGGATCTAACAAAGCAGTTGTCTAAAGCTTCTGAGGGCCCAAATACAAAGGAATTATAAAATAATAAGCAAGTTGAGAAAAAAGATAGGAACTTGAATAATTTTGTAATGTTGGATTGCTCAGCCGCACGGTCCTTACTGTGGCTGAACATTGTCATTTTTTTGAATAATTGCACTCTTGATTTTGATAATGTGTTGATTTAGCTTCTTAAGACAATTGCCAATCTTATGGCCTTCCTCACCGCAATATAGGCATAGACCTTCTTCTATCTGATGCTTCTTTTTTTGCAGATTAAGAGGTTTGAATCATACTACAATAAGTTGCATATCTTTTACTTCTAAATATGAATTTGAAATGCTTGTTAATATAGCAAGGATATGTCGGATTGCGTATTGTCTTGTTGAAGTCTATGAATGTTGATCTTGTTGACGTTGAAATAATTATTTATCATATTTTACGGCTTGGCTAATGGCTTCATTGAGCAATTGTGGATCTGGAAGCGACAATAAAAAATCCTTCACATCATCTCTTAATCTCTAATAAAATTGGCTCATTAGGGCTTCTTCGTTCTAATTGATGTCGTATGCTAATTGCCTAAAATCAGATGCATAGATTGATGTAAAATATGACCCTTGACGTAATGCTTGGATCTTAGCTGTTGCCCATCGAGCCATGTCATATTCTCCAAATGCTTCCGCAAATGTCTCCATGAAAACTTCAAAACTATTCAAAATTGGTGATTTTTTTTCAAATAGGGGAGCAAACCATGATAGTGCTTGTCTTGTAAGTAAGGTGCCAATCAATCCAACTTATGATTTTTCTGTTGGATAAGTATCAAGTTGTAGAACTGTTACTAATTGAATTTGATTAATAAATCCTTAGAATTTTGAACGCGTACCATCATATTTCTTCAAATGAGTAACTTGAGGCTCTTTACATTGTCGAACAGATAGATTTTCTTGGCATTGTCATACTGCATTTACGTGCACTGTGTAAAAATATTATATATTTTATATTTATTATTTTTACATGTGTGAGTGCTAGAGGCTATTTTAGAAGATATTATAAGGAGAGGATTCATTTTAGCCACTTAATTAGTAAATTAAGGTGGCTATTTATTTTTTTCCTACCTTACTTATATCTTAGAATAGATTCTTTTGTACTAAGAAGAAAGATAAAGGTTGTTTTATCTTTCTTGTTGATTTGAAGTAGCATGGACCTTATAAGGGGTAAGTAAGAAGAGTATGGGGATGAATAGGGCCTATTCAATAGAATTTTGGCTGCCCATGTGGGCGTGACATGGGATGATGTGGAAGAAAAGGAGAGAATACCCCTCTTGCTGGACCTAGGGTTTGATAGTTTTTTTAGCAGTGAAATTTGGAGAGAAATAGCTCCAAAGATATAAAAGCATTTGAAATAAAATTTGAGATTGTGTATTCTTTGAATTGTGAGGATTCTAGAACCTACTCACTTGTTTGTATTGGAGTTGTGAGCAAAAAGTTATACTTGCTTTAGTAGAATAAGGTCTGCTACTATTGAAAGTTGATGGCAGAAACTTTGAGTTGCCACCCCAAGTTTGATTTCGATTCTTTCTTAGGAAAATTTGTAGTGAGTGTGGAAAATTGTGCTAGCTTTCTATCAAGCCATCTCTTGTAGTATTTGGATTTGGAAAGAAAATGTTGTGAGCTTGAGAGTGGGAAAGGGTCTGCTGCCACCTGATGAAGAAGGGTAGAGAATTTGTTCAACCATCCAAGTCGGATAATCTCTTCAATCTTTTTGATATTTTAGATGCTTATAGTAGCTTATATAAGCTTTCTACAAAAACTAAAATTAATACATTTGGAGTTTTTTTGAAAGTTTTATGAGCCGTGAAGTGTCAAGAGGGCAAATTGGGACTAGGGTTTGAGGAGTAGATTTAACTAGCTATAAAATCTGAATTTTGAGAGGTATACATGCAAAATTTTAAAATAAGTCAGATGATGGAGTGGGCTTTTTAAAAAGCTATTGCATGTCTAATTTAGAGAAGGGAAGCAATTACAACAAAGGCTGAAGTGAAGAGGGGCTTTGCTGCCTTTGTATTTGCTGGAAATTTTTAGTGCTTATTTCATTTAGTCATAACTTTTAAACGGATTATATTCTATTTTTATAGAAGGATTATATTCTAATATTATACAAATATAGAAGATACTTGCACAGCTTCTCCTCATGTTCTCTGCTAATTCTAGTAGCAGCTAAGAACCCGGTGTTTTTCCAAGGTGAATTCTTTCTACCTGACAACGTAGCATAGGTAATACTACATCTTCAAGCGCAGAAGTTGGCAGTAGATGCAGTGTAGATTGTGATACTCCAGTTGTTACATCATTATAAAGTTTTATAACAATCCCTTCAATCTCCAGAGTCTTAGGAAATAAAATAGTAAAAGCACTTATAATGGCATCTAACTTGGATTTAGAAGATTCAGTTATACTAATGTCTTGACCTCCAACCATTCTAAGAGAAAGAAAAAATGAATCTATAAAAAAGCAATATTAATTTAGAGGAGGATAATCCACAACCTCTAAAATGCTTTAAGACCTTAAAAAGAGCAATGATCTACTCTCTCACAAGAGGAACAAAGCTTCAATATTGCGATGAAGAAAATATTAGTTTAGAGGAAGATAACCCGCAACTTCTAAAGCATTGATATATCTTTGAATAGAGGAATAATCTACTCTCTAATAAGAAGGATCCAACTCTAATATTAAAGATGAGGTCAGTCTTGACAAATTATCAAAGACAGAAGAATATAAAATAAGAGATTTGAAACCAAGACAAGATTTTTAGAAGAAATCAATAAGAATTCAAATTAAAAAGATGAGTATATAAACAACACCAAGAAAGGTGAAATAGAACTCCAAAAGATGCTTTGTCGAGATTGAAAAAATTTTCAGCTTGGATTCCTATATATACTCTTCTCTTAGATGCTTTCTGAGCGGCTACCATCAAACTAAGAAGATTTTCAAGTAGCTTCTACCAATTGAGAAGCTTCTTGAGTTCCTTCCACTAATTAGAAAGCTTCTTGAGCTCCTTCCACTAACTAGGAAACTTTTCAACCGACTTTCATCAACTAAGAAGCTTATTAACTAACTTTTATTAACTCAAGAAGCTTTTAAAATATTCTAGAAGGTTCTTTGAACCTCTGAAGTATATGTTTCTAATACTTTGAATCTAATCTTTATCAAGAAGTTATCAGAAAATTTGTTTGGATTTTTAAAAATAAAATCAATGAAATTTTTGTATCTTTTAAGGTGCATTGGTGAGATTTTTAGCTTGTTCCAATGTGTGTTCAATAATATTATAACTATGCTAATGAACAAGATATTTCAATTTATTCCATCTTTGTTGTGAATCAAACACCTTTTTGACTTCGTATTCTTCATGATCTTCAATTTTGATATTGAATAGCAATTGTTGTATTTTTTTCAGAATATGTGACTTTTTATAAGATTTTAAAAGAAAAACATGAAAAATTAGATGTACCTTCATAGAAGTTGGTAGTTCTAAACAATATGCCACTGAATTAATTTCCTTCTAGATGGAAAATGGTCCTAACCTCTGATAGTCCTATTTATTGCATGGCTGCTTGGTATTGAGGTTTCATTGAAGAAACCATATCTTATCTCTAATATGAAAAATAGGTACTTGATTCTTGAATTTATCTGCATATACCTTTTAAGTATCTTGAGCTGCTTATAATTGAAGCTTCAAGGTTGTTTGATATTACGATAGATGCTATATAAATCCTTTGGCTGTTGGATTATTATTCTTTGGTATATTCCATAGATCAAACTTTGGATGATATCCATAGTTAGAATAATATGGTGTTTATTGATTTGAGATATGAATAGTATTATTATTTATAAATTCTACTAATAATAAATATAAGATCTAATTATCTTGTTGATAGTCCATAAGGGCAATGCCGAGGATTCTTGTATCTTAAATAGATGTTATAAGAGAGTACAAAGTTCTTCACAGCCTTCTATAATTGAAGTCACTAAAAATCATGAAAAATAAGTTCTAAGGTCTTATTAAATCCAAAGTGACTTACAACTGAAAAGTCATGGCAAGATTGAAGAATGTGCAATCATGTTAGTCCTTCTAGGATGTACAAATGTTCTTCACAATATAGAAGGTCTTCCTCAAGCTTAAACTTGTCAATATTTTTATTAAAATTATACTTAATATTAAGAATCAAAGCATCATTAGTTGTTGCAATATGCACCTCATCAAAGAAATTAGAATCAATAGGTATTGATATAATAGTGGCGCAAAGGCAAAATTGCTCTAGATTTAATAAAGTTACATATTGTTAATCAAATGCTACTTCTTCTGTCCTTGGTACAAGATATGATCTCCTTGATAAAACATCAAACAATCTTTATTATTTTATAGGTCAATAAGTGATAATAAATCAAAATAATGATATATTCTATCAAGCTTGACAACAATTAAGAACTTGAGCTAATATAAAGTATTTCAAATTCTTGAGATTTGTGTATATAATCATAGGATGCATTGCTTCTTTGAGAAAATGATGTCATTTTTGAAAAGAATCTATAATAGCAAAAAGTTTCTTATCATGGATTTTATAATTAATTTTGATAATAAAAAACTTTTAAGAATAAAATGGGACAAGATGGAATTTATTGGCTATATTTGTTTGTGAAAGTATAGCCTTTAGTACAAAATTTGAAGCATTAGTTTCCATATGAAATATTTTTGTAAAATTTGGATGCACTAAGATTGAAATTGTGGTGAATGTTGTCTTAAGATCTTGGAATATCTTTTCTGCTTGAGGCTCCCATTCCAACTTGTCTTTGTATGTCAATTGAATAAGAGGGGTAGTAACTTGAGAGTAATTTTTCATGAAGATCCAATAGAAATTAGTAAATCTAAGAAAGTATTATATGTCTCTTATAGTCTTCAAAATGGCCCATTACATAATTGTCTCTACTTTCTTAAAATCCATCATTAAACCCTTAGTAGTTATGATGTGGTCGTGGTAGAGAGAATTTGCCTCAAGAAAGCACTAGGCTTCTGGCTACCACTAATTATTCAACTAAGATCCAAATATAATAAAATCTCCAAATTTATATAAAAAAAATCTTCATAGGGTTATTATACCTAATACATAAGCCTTATTTCCTCAAACCACTCAAAACATAATAAATGCTCTAAAATCCTCATTCTAAAACTTCCAATATATTTAGAGCTCTAAATGTAGTAATTCTTCTTCATTCAATGTAGATCTTGAAACCCCCTCTCTAGCTGCACCTTCCGATTTCCAAAACCTTTCATGCAACTCCTTTAATCTTCAAAAGAGTGACAGTAGGTACAATTTGTACACCTTAACTTCAAGCGCCTACTCCTTCTTCATAAAAACTCCAAATTTCTCAATTCTTATACCAAAATTATAGTACAAAAAATAAGTTTTTTAACTCTAGTCTATGATTTTTGAATGCTCTTTCTAAAGTTGCCAAAATCCTACTTCTCCTTGTGGGCAGCCTCTTCAAAGCCTATTGGACATGACCATTGATCAATAAGAATGAAGAACTTCACCCCTTGTCTTCATTCATCCTTACTTTATCTTCATCCTTTCAAATAGGCCTCTTAGTAGTTTAATTATTCTTCTTTGGACTCCAATTGACTCTCAAGGCTTTATACTAAATATTTAGGTTCTATATAATTTAAAAGCTATAATCAAATTAAGTAAAAATCTAAAATAAGTTTTCTTATACCAACTCTTTTTAATTTACTTTACTAACCATTCTAATATATATCTAAATCTATAAACATATTATACATTTTGAGTAGATTTTACATACTATAAGCAATTATAGTACGTCAACATATCGAAAAAATTCCATCTGTGAGCTAAAAAACTCATCACAAGATTTTTCATGTTTTTATTTGATTGAATTAAAAAATTTAGTGTTTTTAGATTTTTTATGGTTTTTTTTGTTGTTAGCATTTGTAATACTATTATCTAAATGTCTTCCAAACAATGCACTATTAGTGTTATAGATGGATGAAAAAGATAAAAGAATTGAGATAAAAATAAGAGATAAAAGATAAATAATAAAAAATAAAATATAAAAGATAAAAGTAAAAATAAAATATAAAATATAAAGATAAAAGATAAAAGATGAATATATAAGTAAAAAATATGAAAAGATAGAAGTGAAAAGTATAAACTTTAATTGGTGGTGAAAGTGAAATGTGGAAGTAAAAATTACAATGGAAGACTTCTAAATAAAAATAAAAAATAAAAAAGTAAGATAATAAAAAGAAATTAACTCAAGAAGTATTTGATAACAACGTATGGAGATTATTCAATAATGTGCTAGAAGGAAATCACAAGCAATTGTACAAAAAATCAAAATAAAAAAAAAAAAATATATAACCTAGCGATACTTCCGATTCAAGGAATAAATCCCCCTTCACTAAAACAATTGCTATCGCCATGTCCTTGATTGGATTTGAGCATGCTTAGACCTCCTAGGAAGGTAACTTCAAGATCTATCACCACTCCAAACTCGCTCTGATTTTGAAGATATCACTCTTCAAAGTTGATGCTCCGAATTTTTCCAATAGCAAACCTATCTTCACTAAAACAGCCGCCATTTCCTTATCCTTGATTGTCCTTTAAAAATTCTTAGTTGTTCAAAAATAAAATTCTTCTTGACGCTCTAGATCTTATCCTTCAAAGTCACAATTTCAAATCAAAGGGGCAGCAGACTCCCATGTTACTAAAATGGCTGCCACTACCTTGTCTTTCCTTCAAATGGCACATGCAATATGTCTTTGAAAAGCTAGCAAAAAGTCCTACCACCTCCTAAATATTCAAGTTCTAAATCTACTCTTAAATTAAGATTATTATTAGAAATAATATTACTTATTAGAAGTCATGTGTAATTGAAATATAGCCTGACTTAGGAAAAAAGAATCTACACTTTGGAGGGAAATTTTTCAACGGCTTCACCACAAAAAGATGAGAGAGAGCAAGAGTGGCTACCTAAGCCCCTTTTAACTAAGTGCAAGGCAACCCAAGGGTGGCAGCTACATCCTCACCCTTAAACTACAAATCCCTCATCAAGATCAAAGGCCTAAAATGATCCTAAGCCTAAGCCCATTTTTAGGACTGAATTCACTAATAACTAAGAATAGACTATCTTTTTAATAAAAGTAATACCACCAATGTGTTTAAAATATAATTTTATTCTAGGATTGACTATTCATATGTCCAAATCTAAGTTTATAAGCATAATTCTAATCAATTTATTAATTATAACTTTTGACTATTGTAATTTTATTAAAATACTTTAAAAAACTTTTACTACTATCTTTTAATCTAAAATTAGATAAATAATAATAATCTAAATAAATTCATAGTATTTTTCTCAATTAGATGTATTTTAATATGGTGATTAAAATACATCCAATTGCAAAATAATTTTGACTCACAACAATTAGAAGTCGATAATCTTTAAAAATTATTGCAATTCATAGAATTCTAATTTTTAAAATTCTATTATTTCTAATAATAATCTTAATTCTAAATAATCATTCTATTACTAAATTTAAATAATTTATTATATTCTTATCTAAATTTTCCATATATATATTGAGCTTATTTTTTAGAATAGTAAGAACATCTATTTGGAAAGAATAATCTATTTAACAAGGATTTTAGCCACCAATAAATACTAATTAGCTTAAGTTTATTTTAACTATTGATTTTTGGTTGATTTTGGATAAAAACAAAAAATTGAGCCATTTTGACGATTCAAATATGGCAACCATCTAGAACAACTTGAAGAAGCAAAGAACTCACAATGTGTTACTAAAGAAGTGCAAGGTGTTGATTATATTGGGCTTCATGGTAAAATAGTTAATTACCTTATTGAAAAATATAAAGTAAATAGAATGAGATTTGCTTGAAATAGACTTGGTTTTAATGCACAAGTTAAAGCCTTGAAACTAAGGTCATTCTTAAGTGTAGATGTGAATTGCAACTAAAAAAGGTAATAAGTAGAAGAAAAAACTAGTCATGTTATATCCAATTGTCTTGAAGGATCCAAAATAACTTTATAGCAAAAATTTTTTTTTTTTTCAAAACCGCCTTTTGTCTTCATTGGAGTGAATTTGGACTACATGGAATATAGAAAAGTAATGCAAATAATAAAAGAACAAATCTAGACCTAAACATACACCATTTGATTTAAAAAATTAGACTCCTTATCAACTTAATTTCCTCAATTGGCCAAAGAGAGGATTCAAGTTCTTTATCTTGTGTAAATCAATTGGTGGTTTATTCAAGATTCAAACCTTGAAGGTCTACTTCAATTTTTGAGAGAAAAATTGGTTCTAATCTTAATTATTTACACCTTATACTCTTTGTATCTACTCCCCACAATTTTGGTTAGAAATACCTTTCCATTTAACGTTTGTAACTATATTAAATTATTGAAATAGATTTCTTTGACAAAAAATAGTCTCATTCAAATGGCATCAAATTTAATTGGAAAATCAAGTTTCCTAACATCTTGTATGATAACAAACATTCATGGTTGTAGAACACGTTTCTTGTATTTTTTGTCAAAGGCAATCTTTCTGTACCTCTAGATTACTTTTATATGTTGTACACTTGTTCTTTTGATCTTGTCTAGATCCTCTAATTATTCCAATTGTTCTCTTAAGAACTGATCCATAGCCATTCTCTCATTTATAACTATCCAAAGGGATTTAACTTCAAATTCAATTGGTAAAATTGCTTCTATTTTTTATACTAAGGAAAAAAGAGTGGTCTTTGTAGTTACCTTATACGTGGTGCAATAAATCTATAGAGCTATTGGTAGCTTAGTATCCCAGTCTCTCTTTGAATCCTAAATTTTTTTCCACAAAATATTAATTAGGATTTGGTTGATTCATTCCGTATGGCCATTAGTTTGAGGATGATAAGGGGTTGTCAATCTATGATTGATATTAAATCTCTGGATCATATCCTCAATTATTATATTCAAAAATTAGATGCTTCTATTACTGATTAGGATTTTAGGACATCTAAATTGTATTATAACTTGTTCAAATAGGAAATTGGCAATATGTACATCATTAAATCTTATTGCCCTGGCTTCAATCTATTTGGTTAAATACTCATAGGCAACTACAATGTGTCTCATATTCCTTGAAGAATTAGGATTTATCTCTCCGATATAGTCAATTTTCTATTTTTTAAAAGGAATTAAAGATAGTGATACATAGAGAGGCAATTCTATATGTAAATCATTTTTTACATAATATTAACAAGCGTCACATCATTTCCGTCTATCAACTTGTCATCAATAGAAGTATGGCCTAGCTCCTTTGACAATCTAGAAATGTAATTAGCCTGATTATATATCTTGCTAAATTTATATTCTACCTTGTAGTCAAATTCTTCTAATTGTAATATCCACTTAGCTATCCGATCACTCAAATCTATCCTGTTGACTAAGTATTTGATTGCTATGTGGTCTATAAAGAACACAATGGGATTTAATAACAAGTAATGACAAAATTTCTTCACCAAGAATACCATGGCTAAACATTCCCTTTCTGTGGTAGTGTAATTCTTTTCTGCAGCCTTCAATTGCTTACTAGCAAAGGCTATAGGATAGTCTTTTTATTCATCACTAGTCGGTTGACACAATATACTACCTATTCCTACGTCTGAAGCATCACAGTAGATATAAAAAGGTATGCTCTAATTTTGTGATTTTAATATAAAATATGAGCTCAATTTCTTCTTTAATTAATCAAAGGCTTCTTAGCATTCATTAGTCTACTTAAACCTTACTACCTTCTGTTGCAACTTGATAATAGATAAGATTCTTGTGGCATAATTTGGAATCAACTCACAATACCACCCAATGTGGCCTAACACTCGTTCAACTTTCTTCACATTTGTGGATGGTGGTGATTTGATAATAACTTCTACCTTCTCAAGATCAAATTCTCTACCATTTTTAGAAACCACATATCCTAGCAATATTCTCTTCCAGAAGGCCAAAAAGATTTTTTCAAGATTGAAGGCTATTCCTATCCTTTTACATCATTCAAAAGCTTTTCTCACATATTTTAGGTGGTTCTTTGCATTGGATTGTGTATTAAAATCAACTATGAAAATAATCATGGATTTATATAGCAAGTCCAAGAATGCATATATCATAGCCCTTTAGAAGATAGAAAAGGCATTGCAAAGTCCAAATGGCATTACCAAAAAAATAAAGGTTCTCCAAGGTGTGATAAAGGCCATCTTGTGGTGGTCTTTAGGGGCTATGGCTATTTGGTTGTCACCAAAATTACCATCTATGAAGATATACAACTCATGGCCAACAACCTCTTCTAAAATACTATTAATAAAAAAAAATAATAATAATAATCTTTTTGTGTATTTTGATTCAACTTCCTATAATCTATACAGATCCTAAGTTTATCAATTTTTTTCTTATTAACACCATGGGAGATACCCAATCAGTAATTTCTATAGATTTGATAAAACTAGCTTGGAGTAGCTTCTCCGACTCAACCTTGACTACCAATTATAACTGTAGATTCATACAACATTCCTTCTATCTAATTGGCATAGCCCTAGAAATTAAAGATATTTGATATTGGACTATCTTTGGTGGTGTATCTTTTAAGTCTTTATAAAATTATGCAAACACTTCACGATACTCCATCATTAGGTTCGTATACTTAACAATTTTTTCATCACTTAATTGTGCCCCCACTTTAATATTTTTGGTTTTTTTTCCCTCTTTGGATACATCCATATATTTTTAATCTACCTAGTGCACATGTGATTGCTCTTTAGAGCCTCTATACCAATCGCTAAGAATGGGAGGATAATTAGTAACACCCTCTCTGGTGGTAATTTTTGATGAGGATTTTTGGAAGCAAAGGGTTGAAACTAAATCATTTTTATCCTTAAGAACCTCTATGTTTTTTTTAGAGTTCCATCTATAGCTACTCCATATGCTCTCCCTTCTTCCAAAACCTCCAAACTGATGGTAAGTTCTTCATTCATCTCCAACTCTCCCTTAAGTTCAATTCCTTCTAAAAAATTGATTGATTTCTCAATATCTGAATCAGAATTGAGGTGTTCATTCAATTATTGAGTGAATTCTCCATCATTTGTCTAATAATAAAGACTTGGTCTAAGGCATCCTAATGGTTTCAAACTTTGATCCATTAAACCAATCAAGGTTGAATGTTCTTGAGCAATGACTTTGCCCCTTCTCTTCTGAGTTAAAATTGGTGATTCATCATCAGATGAAGAAGCAATATTGTAGCTCAAGCTACTGTGATTAGATTTAATAGCAACCTTGGTCTGGTTATCCTAAGATTTAAAAGTAACATGGAATTTTTTTCTACTTCAATCAAGTATTGTATCAGTTATTCTTAACTATGGACCATCCAATAACAAAAAAAATGAATCCTTAGTTATATGCATGCAAATGACATGGAAAGTAAGGATATATTGTTCATCCTTAATTAACACCTTATAATCTTTGATTTGGCCTACTAGAATGACAGAGCTTTGGTTTGCCGTATTAATGATAAATAGTGAGGGTCCAATAATCTTAAGGTCTAGTTTTTCTATGGTTTACAAAGGCATAATATTTAGATTGCTTCTTCCATCTACTAAGGTATTGGGTAGAATTTTATCTACAATTTAAACCTTAATTTCTACCTCCTTCACATCCGTAGGCTTCTTATTAGATTGCATCTTTGCAACTACTTTAATCTTTGGTTTTTTTTTATGTTTTACGGGCATTTCGATTTTTAGCATTTTTCTTGCAACAAGTGAGATCTCTAAGAATTGTGCCAAAGAAATATCAACCTTTAGGCTACTTAGATTTGTCCATAAATCAAATGAATCTATCGCATATTTTGTTTTATCTCTAAGTAGTTGTAATATCTCTGACTCGAGGATTCTTGTGCCCTCTCACATATTATTATCAAGATTGGTCTTAAATCTAGCCTCAATATTCTCAGTTAGAGTTGAAAAATTCTCTATTAAAGATTCAAGGTTCACAAGATTTTCATTTCCTCTGTTGGTCGCTTTGATCGCTTTTTGAGCAATTTTTTCTAAGTCTGAAAACTTAGATGGATTTTTTGTATTAGTTTTCTCTTCTTCTAATACCAGTGGAATGTTAGCTTTAGATGTAGTCATAATTGCTAAATAGGTGGCACAATAGGTGGCTTCTACACCTTGGAAAGATGTAAACTATGGATGATAAAGTTAGATTTGGGAGATATAAATTGGATTACTACAACTGAAGTGGAGGCTTGACCTATTACTTTATCACTAGTTTGATTTATGAACCTAACATCTTGAGAGTCCTGACTAGTACGTGGTTGGTTTTGAGGAATTTGACTACAATTTTGATTATGATTTAAAGGAATGAATCAAGTGTTAGTCTGAAGCCCAACTAGAGGATTTTGATTTTATCTATTATTGTTGTAGTTATAGTAAAAACTAGATGGCCTCAAGGTATTATCATTACGAGGCTCTTTAGCACCTCTACAATTATCATGTATTTATTGCACATAATTGTCTGTAGGCGATATTGTATTGTAATTACTTACATGATGTAAAATCTAGTCAGAATGTATAATATGTTCATAGATTCTAATATATATTAGAATAGTTAGAAAAGTAAATTAAAGGGAGTTGGTGTAAGAAACTTTATTTTAGATTTTTATTTAGCTTGATTATGGTGTTTAAATTAAATAGGACCTAAATATTTAATATAAAGCCTTGTAAAGCAATTGGGATCTAAAGAAGAAGAATTAAACTACTAAGAGGCTTATTTGGAAGGATGAAGATAAATTGTGGATGAATGAAGGCAAGATGTGAAGTTCTTCATTCCTATTGGTTAATAGTCATGCCCAACAGGCTTTGAAGAGGCTGCCCATGAGGAGAACAAGGATTTTGGCAAATTCAAGGAGAACATTTGAAAATCAAAGATTAGGATTAAAAAGCTTGTTATTTGTATTATAATTTTAGTATAAGAATCAAAAGATTTGGAGTT
This sequence comes from Physcomitrellopsis africana, assembly GCA_036785485.1. NCBI lineage: Eukaryota > Viridiplantae > Streptophyta > Bryopsida > Funariales > Funariaceae > Physcomitrellopsis > Physcomitrellopsis africana. The sequence goes on along the minus strand of JAWRVF010000479.1, from coordinate 45,560 downwards.
TTTATGAGGGAGGAGTAGGTACATAAATTTAAGGTGTATACATTATACCTATTGTCATTCTTTTGAAGATATGAATTATATGAGAGCTTTTGTAGATTAAAAGATGCAGCTTGAGAGGTGATTTCAAGATCTATATTTAATATAAAAGAATTTCTATCTTTAGAATTTTAAAAAAAGAGATGTTAGAAATCAAAGATAATAGATTGAATTCTAAGGTAGTAAATAGGCTATTTTGTTGATAGTAATGGATTTTGTTGTAACTTAAGCTAGCAGACAAATTTTTATTTAGAACTTTTTAAAAAGATATATTATTATATTAAAAAGATATATATCAAAGTTTTATAGCATTTGGACTTTTAGATTGTGAAATATAAAGACTTTAATATACGGATATTTGTAAATAAGGGTTTGAAGCTACTGCTAGGATTTTGGCAATATCTAAAGATTGGTAATGAATCAATAGTTGAAATTTGTGGTGTTAGTTGTTGAGAATACATCAATATTTTATATAAATTTTGAGTGAATTTGGATAGTTCGATTAAAAGTTATGGATTATTGAGATTCACAAAAAATTCCCTTTCTAGGGATGAATGAAAATTTTAGAATATTTTGTTATACTTTAAGTGTTTGATGAAATAAGACTTATATATTGGGTACAATTGTAAATCATCAAATTGACTCATTAATTGTTTTAGGATAAACAAATATATTTAGAGTACCAAAACTACTATTGTAAAATAAAGATGTGTGTAGATGATGCTAAATAAAGGAAAATAGTATTAGTGAGAAAGAAATAAGATCTTAGTAAGTCTTGGAGGCAATTATCTTAGTCAATTTAATATTTTTTTATTTTAAAAAATTAATATTTAGTTATTGAGACTAATATCTATATTGACCTTCTATCTTTATGTACCACTTATTAAATATATATAAATATTATTTAATAAGTAGAAGAAGTATGAGAAAAAAATCTCATATCTTTTTAGTTATTTATATAGAAAATAGAATTTTTTAGTTGATTTAAATTGATCTTATTATTATAAAAAATCAAAAAGATAGAATAAAATAGTTATAAATAGATATTATTATTTTAAAAATATAATAGGAATTTTTAGAATTTATTTAGAAATTTTTAGAAATTTTTAGAATAATTTTGAAGACTTTGGTAAAAATACGTTTTACCACCTATAAAATAAATAGATAATTTTGGTGGTAGAATAAGGATTAAAAATTGATACATTGGATGGTTAATCTATTGGCTGGCTAGTATAGGTGGTATAATAGAGAAGTTAGTTGGAAAAGTGATTAAGGTAGGAGAGATGATGATTGGTACCTCAATTTTTATTATAAAGAGAATAGAGAAGAAGAAATTAGGATCCAACTATGAGAGTCAAGAGCCGAGGTAAGTTTGGTGCTACCTCTTTCTTTTGTTCTTTGTGTTAGACTATAGTAGAGAGTCCGGAATACATTCCGATTGATCGTACTATATAAACTGAGAAGTGCAGTAATAAAAACAGAAAATTTAATTTATATGTGGATGAGTAAGAAATTGAAGTTGTTTGATGATTGAGTTCGGTATGGCAAATTGGAAGCCAAAGACTGAATATATCAATGTAGTTTGATTGTAAATGAGAATGTTGTGCCGTATTGGCTATGAGAATTGAGCGGTGAAAGAGAATATTGGAGAGATGATTAGTTTTGGAATGGATTTTTAGTGAGAAGTTGTTTCTAGTGATTGAAATGTAAAGGGATTATATGCAGTTGTAAGCCAAAAAAACTCACCACAAGATTTTTTATATTTATATTTAATTGAATTAGAAAAAAATAGTATTTTTAAATTTTTTATGGATTTTTTTTTATTATTAGTGTTTGTAGTACTACCATCTAAGTGTCTTTCAAATAATACACCATTAGTATTATAGATGGATAAAAAAGGTAACAAAATTGAGATAAAAATAAGAAATAAAATATAAATAATAATAATAAGTTAAATATAAAAGATTAAAATAAAAATGATAAGTAAAAGATAAAAGATAAATAGTAAAAAATAAAATATAATAGATTAAAGTAAAAATGATAAATAAAAGATAAAAGATAAATAATAAAATATAAAATATAAAAGATTAAAGTAAAAATAATAAATAAAAGATAAAAGATAAATAATAAAAATAAAATATAAAAGATTAAAATATAAATAATAAATAATAAATAAAAGATAAATAGTAAAAAATAAAATATTAAATATTAAAATAGAAATCATAAATAAAAAGATAAAAGATAAAAGGTGAAAGATGAATATAAAAGTAAAAATATAGAAAAATAAAAGTTAAAAGTATAAACTTAATTGGTAGTAAAAATAAAACAAGGAAGTAAAAATTACAACGGAAAACTTGCAAGTAAAAATAAAAAAATAAAGGAGTAGGATAATGAAGGGAAATTAGCTCAAGAAGTATTTAATAATAAGTATCAAGATTATTCAATAAGGTGCTAGAAAGAAATTACAAACATTTGTAAAAAATATGAAAACCTAACCTAGTGATGCTTCTGATCCAAGGAATCAACCCCCTTTCACTAAAACAATTTTTGTTGTCTTGTTCTTGATTGGATTCAAGCGTGCTTAGACCTCTTAGAAAGGCCATTTCAAGCCCTATGACCACCCAAAAATTTAGCTCCAAACTCGCTTTGGTTTAAAAGATGTCGCTCCTCAAAGTTAGTGCTCTGAATTTGTCCAAAACCTTGGAAGCTATTATGAAGAAATAGAGCAAGATTTGAAGGCCATACAAGATTTTTAGGCTAATTGGATGTTTTTGAATACCATGGTGAATTCAAAATTACAAAAAAAATGAATTTTACTAGTAGAAAATAGGAGGACCAATAGCTAGTGTAGTCCTTGTGAGAAGGGAGGTGCACAAGTCCCATATGGATTGTAGCACCTTGGATGTAGGTAGGAGGATAAGACTAAGGCCTTGTGGCTCTTCTAGGACACCCTTATATATTACTTGTGAGCCTTGGTGAGGTTCAAATTCATTATCTCTTAAGCAAGTTATCCTTGAGGTAAAAAGTTTCCACTTCACTTTTCTATTATTTACCTTCTATCTTTGGATTATCATAACTTATTCATAGAAATTCGGATTCACATGTTTTTTATACCAATGGAAAGATAAAAAAATTATCTAAGTAAAAATTATATTTTTACTTTTTGATTTTATCTTTTACTAAGTGAAAATATAGTAAACAGATTGTGACATAGTTTTAAATTGTGTACTTGCTTGATTTCCTATACTTCTTTTATTTTGTGGTTGTTATTCTTGTTGTACTTATTAATTGCTCTTTCACTTCACACCACCAATTATAAGTAATTCTTAAGTGAGGCCACCTTGTAACTTGGGTTGAAGGGTGAAAAGTTATCCTCACATTTTAGTGCGTTTGCCGGGAGGTGGTGCTTCTAATTGTGTGGGTGATTGTGGAGTGAGTTAATAGTGGTTGATCCCTTTTGTAGACTTTTTGAGTGAGAATTTCAATCCTATCCTTCATCATTGGTAAGTTTTCTACCTTTTTTCATTATTGTTGTAAACAAAGTTTTTATCATCTATAGTAAAAACAAAATATATATACATATATATATATATAGGGTGATTTGCTCTCGGATTTTTATCAATCAGTTTTTATGTAATTATTATGTGCATTTGAAATTTTATTAGGTTGTGTAAATTTAGATTAGTTTTCTAAAAAGCTATCACACATTTAATTTGGACCAAATTTGAATTTTTGGTGAATTTTTGAGTAGAAGTGGGTCCATTACCTTGAATAGTTGCTCCCAAGAGTGATTTGCTCTCGGATTTCCAACAATCAGTTTTTTTGTATGAGTTAGTTGACTTTGAAACTTTGTGAAGTTGTGAATCTTGTTGTTAAATTTCTAAAGAACTATCATACATTTAATTTGAATCAAATTTGAATTTTTGATTAAGTTTTGAGTAGAAGTGGGTCCACTACCTTGAATGGTTGCTCTCAAAAGTGATTGGCTCTTGGATTTCCAACAATCAGTTTTTCTATATTTGTTAAGTGATCTTGAAATTTTGTGAAGTTGTGTATCTTGTTGTTAGCTTTCTAAAGAATTATTACAAATTTGATTTAGTTCAAAATTAGATTTTTGGTGAATTTTTTATTAGAAGAGATTTGACTGCCTTAAATGTTTGCCCCCAAGAGTGACTTGCTCTCGGGTTTCCATCAATTAGTTTTTATGTGTTTGTTAGTTGATTTTGAGATTTTGTGAGGTTTTTTATCTTGTTGTTAATCTTCTAAAGAATTATTTTATGGTTGATTTGGATTGAAATTGAGTTTTTGGTGAATATTTGATTAAAAGTGGGTTCATCGTTTTGAAAGTTTATTTTCAAGAATGATTTGCTCTTGGATTTTTATCAATCAGTTTTACTATGTTTGTTATTTTACTTTGAATTTTAATGAGGTTTTGTATCTTGTTGTTAGCTTTCTAAAAAGTTATTACATGTTTGATTTGAATAAAAATTGAATTTTTAGTAAAACTTTTTATTAGATGGAGATTTATTGCCTTAGTAGTTTTGTATACTCCTTATTTGAAAAGGCATTTCTTAGTGCCTATTGACCATCTTCAATTGAGTTTTTTTTTAATAGAAACACTTGAAGAATAAGCTGAAAAAGATATAATTTTTGTTGATCTTTCATCAATATTTAAATTGTGACGATTTTTGAAGTGGAGTTCATCTTCAAAGGTTTCATCACTTCCCTCCTTGTGAGTTTCTTGTTGAGGACCCATCTCTAATGGTTGAGGGATTTAATCACCCTCTCCACCCCTTATATTCCATCTTTGCATAGGAGACAAAGGATTGGTTATTCAAATATGCAATCCTTTATTTTATCCTTGTAAATCTTCTTGTGGGCAGCCTTTCTCTAATGGTAGAGAGATTTAATCACCCTCTCCATCGGCCATACCCCATTTTTTCATAGGTGTAGGATAGAAAAAGTTCTCCAATAGTAAATTAGACAAATTACTTCACTCACAAAACAAAAAAAAGAAGAAAAAGAGAAGAAGAAAAAGAGAAGAGCAATCACTCAAGACATTATACTTCTAAGGTAAGTCTTCAATTAAGTAATTTAATTGAGTTTTCATTTCATTAAACTAATAAAGGTTGTGGATTGAGGAGTAAAGAACACAATATAAGAAGTGGCACTAAGAAGTTAGGTTTTAAGTAAGTTTCCTAGGTCTTGTCAATTTATTTCAATTCTTTTAAGTTTAGCGGATACACGTAAAAGCAAGGAGCTAGAGCTAGGAGTTAGAGAGTAGAATTTGGGAAGAAGATACGAGAGAGATAAGTCTTCAATCTTTCTTATAGATATGAATGTAGGAGGCAGATAGAACCATTAATCCATTAATTTTATATCTTAATCTTTACTAGAATGTTTAAAATTGATATGTATTTAAAAAAATTATAGTACCATCTATAATTAAAATCAACTTTAAAAAAGAATTAATATTAAATAATATCAATTTAGAAAAGGATAATCTGCAACCTTTAAAATACTTCAATGCTTTTAAAAAGAGAAGTAGTCCACATTCTATCAAGAAGATAGTATCACAGACATATTCTAAGTTACTACTTTTTGTCATGGATGTAAATTAGTAGGTTAGCAAAGAACTAAGGAGAAGAAATTAGAACCAAAATAACTTCAAGAACAAAGAACTAGATGGACAAGAACAAGAATTAGATCAAGAATAAGAAATTGGATTAATATCAAGACTCTAATCAAGAATAAGAAACTGGATAAATAACAAGACAACACTCTAGATTACTCCAAGATTTGTGTTGGCAAGACTGAGGTGCTCCTTAGTCTTGCCTCTTATTTATACTATGAGGCCTTATGTCCTATTAGACCTTCTAAGAGTATCTTACAATATCCTAGAAGCTTGAGGAAGATTTTGGAAGATTCTAAAAAGTCTACAGGAGATCTTGGAAGGTTGAAGAAGATTCTAGAGGATCCTAAGAATATCTTAGAATATTTTAGAAGTTTGAAGTAGATTTTGGAAGACTCTAAAAAGTCTACGAGAGATCTTGGAAGGTTGAGGAAGATTCTAGAAGGTTCTAGAAGATTCTAAAAGATTCTAAAAAGCTATAGAAGGTTATAAAAGACTACCAAAAGTTCTAGTAGTGGCTTAAAGTATGTCCATGATATCATCTTCTCTTCTAGCGACGAGTTTTACAAAGAGCCGAAGCAATTTGATAATCAAATCATATGCGTAAAAATTCTAGAATTTATCAGAGTAGAGAAGCAATATATTCCGTTTTTTGTTCATTGGTTATCGGTTCAATAGGACCCTTGAGATGGTGTCGATGACCTCCAGATATAACCTCTGTTAGACCAACATCCCATCCAAGAATTTGTTCTTTATTGCGACCTTCAAAACATCCTCCAAACATAATTTCTGGTCCAGCTAGAATCACCCTTCCAACTTCGAGGAGTATTATCAAAGCTCGGGCATTTGAATCAAGATTTTTGTAATGAGGCCGTATCTCCAAAGACTCCAAGCATGGCCTTACTTGACGTCAGGATACTCCTTCTTCATCTTGTCTATATTCTTCAAACCTAGCAGATTGTGAAAGTTGCAATGATTCCCTAGCCGCTTGTATGCCAGAAGAGTCTTTTGATCCTTGTTCGCGCAATTCCCTTGAAACGCGAAGATTTGACATGATAATTAATAAGCTTCTAGCAAGATCTATTCTATCTTAGGAAAATACAAGTGCAGGTCTGGGCATGGTTCTCCCCTTTTTATATTGGTCTTTTGTTGTTGATAGGAAGTGTCATTTAGAAGCCAAGAGATGTTATTGTCTACAAAATCTTTAATGACCATTGAATCTAGGTTTTTTAGGATATTGTTGATGGAATTGGCAAACCTTCTTAGGTGCATTCTTAAGATTATTTGAGGATTTCCATATTCTTTTGCTAACTCCATAGCCCTTCCAATGGATGAAATATTCCAATCATCTATGTCTTATACATGAATCCAATATTTCATCTACCTCGTATTCAATCTCTTGATTGACTTCAACTGGAGTTGGTGGTGGAATAGTTCTTCCAGCAATATTTGATTTATAATAGGTTTTTAAAAACGAGACATGAAAGACTAGATGAATGTGTATGCTACTTGGTAGTTCGAGACAAAAACTTACTGGATTTACTTGGTGTAGAATTGTAAAAGATCCAAGTCTTTGATAGTCTAATTTTCGTGATGGTCAATTTATTTGTATATTTTGTCAAAGTAACCAGACACAATCTCTTACTTTGAAATTTGGTTGGTTCTTGCAATGAATATTTGTATAGTCTTTATATCGATCTTGGGCTATTTGTAATTGGAATTTCAGTTCTTCATGGATGGTTTTTAAATAAGTAGCTTGATTCTCTGCAGCAGGGCTTCCCACATCTTCAATTTGGAATGGATCTGCTCTAAGGTGATATCCATAGTTTGAGAAGAATGGAATTTGCTTTGTTGAAGAATGTTTGGAATTATTATATGCAACCTCAACCAATGGTAGAAAGTCCGTGTAATCATCTTGTTAATAATTTATACTGTAATGAAGATATTATTCCAAGATCTGATTCACTTGTTTTGTTTGATCATCAGTTTGAGGATGATAAGCAGATGAGAGGTTGATCTTGAGCTTTAAAAGCTGAAATAATCATCTCCAAAAGTTTGATACAAATTGTGGTCCTCGATCTGAAATAATGTCAATTGGAAAGCCATGTATTTGGTAAATATTATCAATAAAAAGCTTAGCTATTTCTTCCTTGGAAACAGTCTTGTTACACGGGATAAAGTGTGACATCTTGGTAAGACGATCTACCACCACAAAAATTGAATCTTTTCCATTCAAAATTAGGAGGTCTGTAATGAAGTCCATAGATAATAATTACCATGGGCCCTTAGGAACTGGAAGGGGTTGCAAAAGTCTATATGGTTGGTGTCTTGGAATCTTCGTTCGCGCACAAATTTTGTATGATTGGATGAATTCTTTCACCAATTTTCACATTTGAGGCCACCAATAGTCTCTTGATATCAATTCCAAGGTCTTATTGAAGCCAAAGTGTCCAGCTGCTCGAAGGTCATGTCGAGCTTAAAGGATTTGAAGTCTTATAGGTCTTGGAGGAACATATACGAGATTCTTGAAGTATAACAATCCATCTTCCAATTTGAAATTATTGTTTTCTTCCACATGTGTATTTTTTAAATGTTATTGGATGTTCTTTATAAATAAATCTATCTTCATTGCTTTCTAGATTTCCATCTTGAAAGTTATATTTGTATAAATAGATATCGTCAATGTCTTTAGCTGCAAATTGGACGGCTTCAATATGATTGATTTTTTTTGATCCAATACAATGTCTCCTATTCTTGGTGCAAGATATGATTGTCGAGAAAGGGCATCTGATTTTCCTTGAAGTTTTCCTAGATGATATGTAATTACAAAATCAAATTGAGATAATAACATGCTCCATCGTGCTTTTTAACAATTTAGAACTCAAGCACTCATAAAATATTTTAAGTTTTTGTGGTCGGTATATATCATGATCTTATGTTGAGCTCCTTCCAACAAATGGCACCATTCTTCATAAGCATCAACAATTGCCAATAATTCTTTGTCATGGATCTCGTAATTAATCTCTACAGCTGAAAATTTTTGAGAGCGAAATGCTATTGGATGTAATTGACCATCATCACCAGTTTGAGAGAGTATAGATCCCAATGTAAAATCTCAGGCATCCGTTTTCAGAATGAATGGTTTTGTTGGATCTACGTGGACAAGTATAGGAGCAAAGATGAAAGATTCTTTTAGCTTTTTAAATGCTTCTTCAGTCTTATCATCCCAAATAAATTTGTCTTTGCTTGTAAGTCACGTTAATGGAGCCGCAATCTTGGAATAATCTTTGATGAAGATTCTATAGAAATTTGCAAATCTCAAAAAATATTGTACATCTCTAATTGATGACGGTTGTTTCCACTCCATAACAGTTTGTATCTTCTTTGGATCTATGGAAATTCCATTTTTTGAAGCAATATATTCTAAAAATTCGACTAATGGTTGGTGGAAAGACCAAATCTCCAATTTGGCATATAATCTACTTTCTTGTAGTTTCTTTAATACCTTCCGTACATGATATTCATGCTCTTCTTCATTCTTAGAAAAGATTAAGATATTGTTCAAGTAGATGATTACAAAGTCATCTAAGTATTCTCGTAAGATATCATTCATCATATGTTGGAAGACTGCAGGTGTATTTGTAAGTCCAAAAGGCATAACATTGTACTCAAAATGTCCATACCTTGTGCAGAATGCTGTCTTCCATTGATCTCCTTCTTTAATCCTGACTAGGTTGTAGGCGCCTCTCAAATCAATCTTTGTAAAAATCTTTGCTTGTCTTAATTATTCCAATAATTCTGAGATTAATGGTAATGGATAGCGATTTTTTATAGTTACTTTATTCAGACCTTGATAGTCAAAATACATACGTAAGGAACCATCCTTCTTTTTCACAAATAACATAGGAGCTTCAATAGGCAATTTTAAATGTCGAATAAAATTCTTCGCTAGATTTTCATCAATATATTCTCGTAAGGTTGTAAGCTCTATTTGTGATAGATTGTAAATAGGACCAAATGGAGGTTGAGCTCCATCTTGTAATTTGATTGCACAATCATAAGGACGATGTTCAAATAATGTGTTTGCTTTTTTCTTTTCAAATACGTCTTCCAAGTCGCAATATTGATTAGGAATTTTCTGCTGTAGTTGCTCAATTTGATCTTTCATTGCAATAGCATATAATGCAAATGCATCTTTTTTTTTTGCTGCTTGCATAAATACTTTAGCTTTAAGGAATAGAGCAGTATCTTGTTTCTTCTTTTGATGTGTGGATCTTGAGGAAATCTTCCGCGTACTCCAATCAATATCAGGATTATGTAGCTCAAATCAAGGAAGTCCAATGACAATAGGATTTTTCAGACATCTAATGATGTTGAAAACAATTTGTGATACTTGATCTTCTAGTATCACTTCCAACGGTTGGGTTTCTTCAACAACATCTCCTAATGCAAGGTTTTGTCCATCAATGACTTCAACTGGTGTAGGATGGATCTTCTTTATAAATAATAGATTATACCTGGTTACAAAATCCTTATCCATGAAGCATGTTGAGGCTCCAGTATCTAAAAGGGCTTTAGCAGAAATTTCTTGTTTCAAGGTTCTTATATATACAAGAAGTATAAAATAAGATGTTGGATCTGAAGGTAAAAAGAGAATTTTTTCTGGTACTTTAGATTTGGGGGTGTCCAACTGCAAGGTCTCTACTATGGCTGAACGTCTTCGTTTTTTGACCTTTCTAATTCGGATATTATACCTCATGCCTTGAATTCTCTAGATTTATTTAGACAATTTACTGCCTTATGATTCGGTCTTCCACAATATAGACATAAATTCTCTTGCTAACGTCTAGTCTTTTTTGTTGGTGTTAATGGCTTGAATTGAGTCGTATCAATCTACATAGGTTCAGGATATGTTGATGGCTTTTCCAATACTCTTGAAGATGTAGCAGTTGTACCTTGATAGGTATTGTTGAAAATTGATTGTCTTTCTTGTCGTAGTTCAAATAGGCGATTGTCACAAGTAATAGCTTGAGCTATGAGTTCCTCTAAGCTTTCAACTCTTAGCATTGTGATCAATAAATTCTTTACATCATCCTTTAAGCCATAATAAAATCGAGTTATAAAAGCCTTATCATTCCAATCAAGATCACAAGTAAGTTGTTGAAATTTTGCGGCATAAATTGCAGCTGAACGTTGCTTTTGTCGTAGATTTTGGATCTTCCTTTGTGCCTCTCTTTCTCAATCACTGTCTCCAAATGCAGCAGTAAATCTCTCCATAAAAGCTTCTAAGTTGTACAAAATTGGAGAATTCTTTTCCAATAATGGCGTAAACCATGATCAAGCACTTTCCGATAAAAGGATGCCTACAAAAGCGACTTGAGTGAATCCATCTAGATAACAAGATAGATATAGTCGTAAGTAAAGTCACACTTGTTGTACAAACCCTCAAAAGTTGGATCTTATTCCATCAAACTTATCAAGCATACTAGCTTTTGGCTCTTTTATGACAACCCTTGGAACTTCTAGAGAAGTTGTGTGCATAGCTTGTTTACCACTTGCTTCTCTTAATCAAATAATCTCTTGTTGTAAGTTATGAATCTCTCACTTAGTTTCTTCAAATACTTGCTTCATTTGCGATTCTTTTCTTGGATTGCAGAAGAATGTCATTTCTTCTTGTATTCTATCTAATAAGGCTCGAATATCTACAAGTGTTGCCACTCTATTCTCTATTTGTGAGGATGCACCTCTATTAACTTGATCTATTTCCATCTTAAAAAAGAAAAAATCGATAAGCCATTAGTATTTTCTATACTAAAAGGAATATTTTGAGACAGTTAGTTTATGTCACGGACATATACATAGTTACCTATATGATCAGATATAACTAGATAAAAGAAGATAAAAGTAGATTAATTCCATAATATCTTTAGAAAAACTTCCTAGAAACTTCATAGACGCTGCTTTGACTTTATAAGTGTCCATAGTAGACTTTTGGATTAGAAACTTGGTCAATAAGTTAGCCACATGTCGCACATGTTGGTAGCTTGAAGACCAAGCTAAATACGTGGCGAACATATAGGAAACTTGCCTTGCAAGTTCGACACGTGTCTTGCAACTTGGACACGTGTCTTGTAAATTGGACACGTGTTGGAGGTCCTATAGAACGTCGCCACTTCTTCAGTCAACTCTTTCCAGTCTAGTTAGAGTCTAGTTTTCTTGTCTTTTGGCATTAGCCATTCCAGTTTCTTTTTAATATATATATTTCTTTATATTTATTTCTTTGAGAGAGGTCTCACTTGTTTATTTGACTTCATCCAGTTATTGTCCTTGACAGATTGACAAGAGTACACATACAGTATCAGAGCTTTGTCTTTTCTTGATTAAGAGTGGATTACCCCTTTCTCTTGATAAGACATAAGCATATTAGAAGTTGTGGAGTACCCACTTCTAAACTGATATTGTTTCTAGAATTTTTTTTCTTTTGAGTGTGTGTTCCGTATTTCTTAAAGTAAGAGTAGACATCTTCCTTTCTATTATATTATTATGGCAAAACTTGCGGAATGAAGTGTGATAATCGACTTTTTGAGTTTCGATCTGAGAGTCGTACAAGGGAGCCTCAATGTTATTATTCAATGGCAACATCAACATCCTCACAAAACGTACATTCGGAAGTAGAAGACATGCAAATTGATGCGGTACGTTTTAAACCTCTTACTGAACAAGAAATGATTCGTCGTCGTCAAGAAGGATTATATTTATATTGTGGAGAACCTAAGCACACTGCTCAACATTGTTCAAAGAAACGTTGCAACTACAAAATATTTATATTACATGACCTAGCATACTTTATAACATTGTCAAAGAAAGCGTTGCAAATACAAATGAAATCTGGTATCGAAGACAACATCGGAAAACAGATTTTATCCGGTAAGTAAGGATAATTTAGACCCACTGTTCCTAGTGATTATCCTATTCTCTCCTCAGAACCCTCTCCTTTTTTTATGATAGATGTATATTTAGGACCAAAAAATTACTGAGCCTCTGCCTTATTAGATTCAGGAGCCTCAGCATGTTTTTTAGATGAACAATTTGTTAAGAATCGTAAAATACCTTTAGTACAGAAACCTAAACCCGTACATGTAGAAGTCATAGATGGTCACCCATTGTCCTCAGGAGATGTCACTCATGAAACCCGTCCTATAAAAGTAGCAATAGATGGTCATAATAGCTATGTAACCTTTAACATAATTAAATCTCCATCTAATCCAGTTATTCTAGGTTTGTCATGGCTAGAAAAATATAATCCTCAAATAGATTGGAATTCTCGTAGACTTGACTTTTCCTAGGATATTATTAAACATCCTACCGATCCAGTAAAAAGCTACAAGCCTGGTACAGTAAAACCTGTACTAATAGGTGCAAAAGCTTTTATACACGCAGCAAAAGAAGGATCAACTTTTGCTATTTACCCAACACCCATTTCTGATAGTGGAAAGGCTTCAAGTAGCATTCCAAGCCAATATCGAGACTATCAAGATGTTTTTGAGAAGAAGAATGCTGATATTCTTCCAGAGCATCGCCCATATGATTGTTCGATTGATCTCAAAGGGATCTCAGCCTCCTTTTGGACCAATCTACAATTTATCACAAAATGAGTTGGCTGAACTCAAGGAGTATATTGAAGAGAATCTGGCCAAGAACTTCATACGCCATTCCAAATCTCCTGCAGGAGCTCCAATTCTATTTGTGAAGAAAAAAGATGGATCATTACGAATGTGTGTGGATTATCGGGGACTTAACAAGATCACTATCAAGAACAGGTATCCACTACCTTTAATCTCTGGACTTCTTGATCAACTAAATCAAGCTAAGATCTATACAAAAATAGATCTACGAGGAGCATACAACTTGGTTTGTATTAAAGAAGGAGATGAATGGAAAACTGCATTTTGAACAAGGTATGGACATTTCGAATATAATGTTATGCCTTTTGGACTCACAAATGCACCAGTTGCTTTCCAACATCTCATGAACGATGTTTTTCATGAATTCTTAGATGATTTTATTGTCTGCTGCCTAGACGACATTTTAATCTACTCTAAGAACGTAGAAGAGCACAAAACACATGTTCGTCATGTCTTACAAAAACTCAAAGAAACAGGATTGTATGCCAAGATGGAAAGTGTGTATTTCACACTACTCAAGTTGACTTCTTAGGATATATCATCTCGAATGATGGCCTCATGATAGATCCTAAGAAAGTCCAAACAATCATGGATTGGAAGATTCCAAAAACAGTAAGGGATGTATAATGTTTTTTAGGATTTGCCAATTACTATCAAATCTTCATCAAGAACTTCTCTCAAGTTGCAGCCCCACTTACACGTTTGACTTGTAAGGACAAGCTCGAGTGGAGTAAAGAAGCAGAAGCATCATTTGAAGCTTTAAAGATAGCTTTTACTTCTGCACCAATCTTGTATTGCGTTGATTTTTTCAAGGCATTCTTTATGGAAACAGACGCATCTGACTTTGCTTTGGGTGCAGTATTGTCACAAATGGGAACAGATGACAAACTCCATCCATTAGCTTTCCATTCCAGGAAATTTTCAGCAGCAGAGATCAACTACAAAATCTATGATAAAGAACTTCTCGCAATTATGGATTCTTTTCAAGAATGGCGTCATTATCTAGAAGGCGCTTCTAGTCCAGTCACCGTATATACGGATCACAAGAATCTCGAGTATTTCATGTCAGCACGCATGTTGAATCGTCGTCAGGCTCGTTGGAGCATGTCTCTATCAAGATTCGAGTTCATTATTACATATCGGCTAGGAAAATAACAAGGTCTGTCCGATGCACTTTCTAGACGTTCTTATCTTGTACCAAAAGAAGGAGATGTAGCTTTTGATCAACAAAGAACGACTCTCTTGAAGTTGGAGCAATTTTATCTTTGGGGAACAAAATCAACATTAACTGTTGATTCAACTTTTCTCAAGCAAGTCCAATTAAGTATGTCCTGAGATCCCCTTATTCATGAAATTAAGAATAATTCTTCTAAGTCTCATGATATTTCAAAGTTTGAGTTCAAGAAAAATCTACTCTATTTCGAAGGGCGCTTATATATTCCAGAAGGTGAAGCACGATTACGTGTTCTTCAAGCTCGTCATGACTTTCCGGCAGCAAGACATTTTGGGTACAATAAGACTCTAGAGTTGATATCTAGAGATTTTTGGTGGCCTCAAATGTGGAAGAGAGTCAAAGATTTTGTAAAAACATGTGATGTTTGTTCAAGATCAAAAACTCCTCGCCACCGACCCTACGGACTTCTTCAGCCATTACCCATTCCAGAACAACCATGGTCTTCTGTGTCTAGGATTTTATCACGGATCTTCCAAACTCAAGTTCTTATGACTCTATATTCATGATAGTAGATCGTTTCACTAAGATGGCACATTTTATACCATATAAAAAATCTATCACAGGCAAAGAAACAGCTAAGCTTTTCCTTAACAATATCTACCGCTATCATGGATTACCTAAGGATATTATATCGGATAGGGGAACTCAGTTTGTATCGAGATTTTGGAGAACGCTTTTCAAGATTCTAAAGGTGGATATAAAGCTATCTTCAGCTTTCCATCCTCAAACTGATGGACAAATAGAGCGCGTAAATCAAGTCTTGGAACAGTATTTGAGATGTACCATCAACTACCAACAAGATGATTGGACAACTCTTTTACCAGCAGATAGGGCTCACACTCTCCGTTCCTATTTTCAACCGGCGGGTCAACCGGATTCTTTTTGCCAATTATTGGTTACCATCGACTTGATACTTTTTGACTATTGAGAAAGTTGTGATCCTGAAGGAGAAACATTAAATCATTTGTCGAACTACATACAACAATGAAGGCACAATTAAAGGAAGCTCAAGAACGACAAAAGATAAACGCTAATGTGTATCGAAAGGAACAACCACAACTCAACGTAGGCGACGAGGTATGGCTACTTCATCGCAATATCAAGACTATGCGACCTTGTGACAAGTTGGACTATTGTAAGCTTGGACCTTTTCGTATTTCTGAACAAATTAATCTAGTTGCATATCGATTACACCTACCAGAGTCTATGAAGATCCACCCTGTATTCCACGTGTCTCTTTTTGAACCATATAAGACAATGAACATACCAAGAAGAAGACAAGTGCCACCTCCTCCTATAGAAGTGAACAATAATGACGAATTTGAAGTGAAAGAAGTCTTAGATTCAAGGCGACGCCGAAATAGGTTGGAATATCTTGTTCACTGGCACGGATACGATATTAGTGAGCGCACATGGGAACCAGCAAAAAATCTGGCGAATGCAGCGAGGAAGGTGGAGATCGTTCATCAACAACATCCATCGAAACCAAGATGAAGACTTTCTCTATAAAAGAAACAAGATGTAGGCAAGATAACATTCAACTTTCTATCCTTGTTTGTAGCTTCTTTGTATTTTGTGACGCTAAGGAGATGGAGAATCAACAGCCAGCGGATTTGACTCAAGAGCCTTCATTTGCTGACCTACCGGACGAGACATTGCGACTGTCACAACCCTCAAGACGACGCAACCGAGATGAAGATCTTCAAAAACGACATGTTCTTCCTCGAATAGATGGCGAGATACAACGTGTTTGGTATCACGACCTTGGAAGAGATTCTCGATGTTTGGTGATTTTATTGGAGATAGGAACAACTCCTGACGGTGTTCCAGATGTGACATTTGAAGGAAGTTATGAAGGTCACAACAATGATCAAATAACAAGGTGGTCTTCTCGCCCTGGAATGGGACACTATCGATGGCTGAGAGGACCCATCAATTACCTTCGAAGAGAACAAAGATCAGAATATGTGGCAAATACTATTCGCCGCATCTTAGACTTTCTACACATGTAATCACCGCTCCTCGTGGAACTCGTCCTTTAAAGGGGGGGTAATGTCACGGACATATACATAGTTACCTATATGATCAGATAGAACTAGATAAAAGAAGGTAAAAGCAGGTTAATTCCATAATATCTTTAGAGAAACTTCCTAGAAACTTCATAGACGCTGCTTTGACTTTATAAGTGTCTATAGTAGACTTTTGGATTAAAAACTTGGTCAATAAGTTAGCCACATGTCGCACATGTTGGTAGCTTGAAGACCAAGCTAAATACGTGGCGAACATATAGGAAACTTGCCTTGCAAGTTCGACATGTGTCTTGCAACTTAGACACGTGTCTTGTAAATTGGACACGTGTTGGAGGTCCTATAGAACGTCGCCACTTACCTCTTAGGTAGATAGTATAAATAGAGACAACAGTGAAGCCTTCTTCACTCTTGTCAACTCCTTTCTTGTTTCCAGTCTAGTTCAAGGGTCTCTAGTTTTCTTGTCTTTTGGCATTAGCCATTCTAGTTTCTTTTTTAATATATATATTTCTTTATATTTATTTCTTTGAGAGAGGTCTCACTTGTTTATTTGACTTCATCCAGCTATTATCCTTGACAGTTTAGAGGAGGGTAATCTGCAACCTCTAAAATGTAGTGATATAACTTAAGAAAGGGATAATCCACTCTTTCTAAAGAAAAATCAACTACAACAAATAAACATATCAATCTAGAGGGGGGTAGTCTGCACTCCTCTAGAACGTAATAGTATCTTGAAGAGGGGTAATCCACACTCTATCAAGAGATCTAAGCTCTAATATGATTATGTAAATCAGTCTTGCCAAACTGTCATAGATGCAAGTTAGCAAGTTAGCAAAGAACTAAGGAAAAGAAATCAGAACTAGAATAACTTTAAGAACAAAGAACTGGATGGACAAGAACAAGAACTAGATCAAGAATAAGAAATTGGATTAATATCAAGAACAAGGCAACACTCTGGATTACTCCAAGACTTGTGTTGGCAAGACTGAGGTGCTCCTTAGTCTTGCCTCTTATTTATATTATGAGGCCTTATGTCCTATTGGACCTTCTAAGAGTATCTTACAATATCCTAGAAGCTTGAGGAAGATTTTGGAAGACTCTAAAAAGTCTACAGGAGGTCTTGGAAGGTTGAAGAAGATTCTAGATGGTCCTAAGAATATCTTAGAATATTTTAGAAGTTTGAGGAAGATTTTGGAAGACTCTAAAAAGTCTACGGGAGGTCTTAGAAGATTGAAGAAGATTCTAGAAGGTTCTAGAAGATTCTAAAAGATTCTAAAAAGCTATAGAATATTTTAGAAGACTACCAAAAGTTCTAATAGTGGCTTAAAGTATGTCCGTGATACTTTTTAAAATCTTTTAGAATCTTTTATAATTTTTTAGAATCTTCTTCAATCTTTTAGAATCTTTTTTAATTTTTTAGAATCTTCTTTAATCTTTTAAAACCTTCTAAGATATTCTTAAAAGCTTCCATAGATGCTTCATAGATTTCTAAAAACTTCTTAGTTTATTTTGTAGTTAGAATCTTCTATAGATATTTCCATCAAGCTGAAGAAGCTTTTGTAGAAGGTTTAATACGACATAGACATTATAATATAAATAAGAGGCAAGACCAAAATACACCTTATTCTTACCAATACAAATCTTAGAGCAATCTAAAATATTACCTTGTTTCTTGATATCAATTTAATTCTTGTTCTTGCCATATAATCTAGTAGATAATATGGCTCTTCCATTTTTCTACAAACTAAAGAGACTGTTGGATGCCAATGAACCTCTCTTTTTCAATCATTTTTATTAGCATTAGTAATTAAAACCAATCTTATTGGATGAAAAAATATCACATAATCTAAGCTTGAAAGGTATGTTGTCGCAAATTGTAGCAGATTATGAAGAACTCTTATCACATTAATAATAACTTTTACAGCAATGGATTCATAATCTTTTACAAACAAAATAAATTATAATGAATCTACAAATTACATATAGAAGAAGAAGACTTGTTGGTAGTATGGCTTCCATTTCCTCCTCAAGCATCGAAAGAAAATCTTCTATATTTAACTTGGTAGAGAATAAAAAAAAAAACATTATAGAGAGTGTAGAAAAATTAGTCATAATAAGTGAAGCTATCCACAATTATTGAAGGGATATCCACGTAGTAAAAGAAAAGTGTCTAATATTTTCTAAAAAAAATGACTAATTAGACTAAAAAAATGATTAAATAAGATAATCTTAATTTTATATCTATTTATAATAACTAATAAGGTGGTTATGTAGAAGTTTCATAAGAACTATAAGACTTGCAAATCAAGCATCTAAGTTGTAAAATGCTTCTATATTAGCTTCTTTATTGTAAATAATTTCTAACAGAAGTTTTTATAATCACATGATATATTTAATTATACCAATAAATCCAACTTGCATTAAAAAAGCTTTATAATTTTTCTTGACAAAGATATTATTTATTTAACATGTTTCTATTTATTTCTATTTATTTCTATTACTTAAGTCATATAAATACTTATTGTATCTATTTTAATGATAAATATCTTTATTTAAATATTGTTTGAAGTATACAAGTATAAATCTTAAAATACTAAATTATGTTATTAAAAATTATTTTTTATATGTAATATTATTAAAAAAATAAATATCTATTTTATTAAAAGTAAAAAGGTGTCTGAGAGGGGCCACGAGGCCTTAGTCTTATCCTCCTACCTACATCCAAGGTGCCACAACCCATATGGAACTTGTACACCTCTCTTCGTACAAGGACTACACTAGCTATTGGTCCTCCTACTTTCTACTAGTAAAACTCTTTATTTTACAATTTTGACTTCACCATGGTATTTAAAAATACCCAATTAGCATAAGAACCTTATATGGCCTTCAAATCTTATTCCAATTCTTCATAATGGCTCCCAAGGTGGTAAAACTCATTTTTACGAAGGTCTTCAGAATTGTTCTAAAAATTCCTAAAAAATTCTAAATAAATTCTAAATAAATTTTAAATAAATTATAAAAATTCTTAAAATATTTATAAAATAATGATATCTATTTAAAACTATTTTATTCTATCTTGGTGATATTTTATAATAATAAGATCAATTTAAATCAATTAAAAATCCTATTTTCTACATAAATAACTAAAAAGATATGAAATTTCTTTTTTATGCTTCTTCTACTTATTAAGTAATATTTATATATATTTAATAAGTGGTACATAAAGTTAAAAGGCCAATGTAGATATTGGTCTCAATAATTAAATACTAATTCTTATAATTAAAAAAAATACTAAATTAACTAAGATAATTGCCTCTAAGACTTACTAAGACCCTATTTTTTTCTTACTAATACTATTCTCCTTCATTTAGCATCATCTAAATACATCTTCACTTATAATTGTAGTTTTGGCACTCTAAATGTATTCTTTTATCTTAAAACAACTAATGAGTCAATTTGATGATTCACATAAATAACAACAATAACAATAACAACAACAACAACAACAACAACAACAACAACAATAGTCCCTCCAACTATTGGCCTTAGTGATTACTTATACTACTTTAATTAATTATTAATATCTAATTGTCTTTCTCTTAATGATTAGTTATTCTCTTGACTTGATTTGTTTTAACCTAAACTTCAAGAGATTTGATTCTTCTATAGATTGAATATCTCTAATTTATTTTCTATTATTTAGATCCTATTGGTTTGATTCTTTATAGATTAGATATCTTTATATTATTCAAATTCTATTAATCTAAGTCTCTTTGTTGAGTTGGTTCTTCTAAATTATTTTTAATCTACTTGGCCAATTAACAAGAGTATGTCAAGGATATGAAACACAAACAACTAAAATATCAAAATATTCTTGCGTCACTTGAAAGGAGTAAAAAATCATTTTAAAATGGGATAGTATTAAACTAGGTTGGTTATTGCCAAAGATAAAAAGAGTAGAGACTCTTGAAAGAAGACTAAGAACAAGAAAGGCATTGATAAGAGTGAAGAAGGCTTCACTCTTGTCTCTATATATACT
This sequence comes from Physcomitrellopsis africana, assembly GCA_036785485.1. Classification (NCBI taxonomy): domain Eukaryota; kingdom Viridiplantae; phylum Streptophyta; class Bryopsida; order Funariales; family Funariaceae; genus Physcomitrellopsis; species Physcomitrellopsis africana. The sequence continues at coordinate 24,907 of JAWRVF010000479.1, read as the reverse complement.
ATCTATCCAAGAGCTACATAGCGACATTCTATAGGACCTCCAACACTTGTCTAATTTGTAAGACATGGGTCAAACTTATAAGAAAATTTTTCTATATGTGCACCACATAATTAACTTATTTTACAAGCTATCAATATGTGCAACATGTGGCTAACTTATTGGCCAAGTTTTTAACCTACCAATCACCTATAGATATGAATAAAAATGAAACTACATCTATAAAGCTTCTATGAAGCTTTTAGGAAGCTTTTCTATAAGATATTATCAAATTAATCTACTTTTACCTACTTCTACCTATCTATGTTATTTAAATAACTATTAAAATAAATCTTATGTCCATTATAGAATATAATTTATTAATACTAAATACAAAAATATATACTAAAATCAAACTAAAAGAATAGATTTATACGCTTTATATTCTAAATATAAAATAAATTAGTTATTATCTATCTTCAAATTATATAAAGATATATTTTAAATAGAATTAAAATAATATTTAAAAATATATTTAATATAATTAGAAATAAATAAGTATAAATAAATAGATAATTCATAGAATAATATAAAATAAATTTTTATATAATATATATATTTTTTAATAACATTATCTTAGAAATTTCAAATTAAACAATAAAAAAATACATAGCCTACTTATCATATAAAATGTACCATCTTTTGTATTAATTCTAAAGCAATGTAAATAATACTTTTTAAAAAGAATACTTCTTACTCTTACTTCTTTATATTCTTTTATATCATTGAAATTTTATTGCTTTAGAAATAAAAATAATCATTGAAATATTATAATTAATAGACAGATCTTCTCATAACAAACAAAAGAATGGCTTTGTGTAAAAAGAATGGATTTCGGAGAAAACACAAGTAGACACAACTTCATGGGATTGGCGTGCATCGAGCTTTGAATCTCCATCCTTGTGTCAAAAAACACTACAAAGAGGAAAAGAGGGAAAAAGTTTCTTTTCTTTTGTGATGGATGGAACAAGCCTTTTCCCTTCACCAATCCAGCCCATCTGCAGTGTGTGGATGCAGCTTGGCGCATCGAACTCGGCATTCATGGAAGCCACCCACTACACCTTCACTTTCCCCACCCCTTCAATCTTGTGCCACAGAAAAACCTGGCTATTTTCAGATGCTAAAAATGTTGTAAAAAGAGAAAAAAGAAAAAAGAAACTGCATGTTTTTATATAAAAATCTAAATAATCAGTATGTTGATGAAACGGTTTTCCGCATCTCCCACGATGCTTCGGAGGATTGCTTGGCATCACATCGAGATGCTCGAGACTGGATTTATCGTTGCAACACCATAAAGTATATTTATGCACAACATTGTGCTGTTACCTGAAATTTTGGGTGATGGAATCCCATTGTTGCCAAATCTGGTCGCGGCAAGGCTTGTAGCAGAGTCCTGTTTAAGAACGGATGCAATGCGGTGAAGTTTCCGGTAGGAGTCTTTCAGGCTTGAGACGAATCAACGCTGTTGAGATCGTCGTGTTAAGAAACCTCTGTATTTGGTGGATATGTCGACTTGTTGCGTATTAGACATGTGAGGGTTGAAGATACAGTTCCAGAGATCAAGGTTGGTGGTGATTTAAACACGTAGAAAAAAGACAAAAAAACAAACAAAAAAACAACTATGAAATCCTGTGGCGCAGTAAACAAGCAGGCGCGATGTGATGGCCCGAGACTGATTCCAAGCTGAAATAACACAAGGGTTTATATTTTTGTGTGCATTTTTTGCTTTTTCTCTGTTAACTTTTTCTTGTTATATTTGGTATCTGTGGTGTTTATCACTACCTCAGAGGCAGGAAGCCGTGTTCTCATTGGTATGGGATGATGCAACGAGACCTTCAAGTGGAGCCTGGTTAAGTTGGCAACACTCAACATCCTTCAGTCAATGTACGCAGTTCAAACTTGAAAGCCAAAGGGATAATAGCGGAGAAGAGGAGAGGTTTCAATTGGTGTGAAAGTATCGGAGTACTAATCTGAATGGCCACTTCAAGGCTGAAATTGTGGCGGAATATGATATTCCATTTCAATGCACTCCACCGCTGCAAGATGGTCAAACTTGAGAGTCTTCGAGTTCACGGCGCTCTCCTAATTGTGCCTTAAATTAAGGTAAGGTTGTGTTTATGCGATGCTAAGAAGGCAATAGAATACTCTCTTGAAAGCATAGCATTCTATATTTGGATGGAAATGATGTGGGTCCTTCAGGACGCTTGTCGATCCACACACTGCCTTGGACGGAAATTTCCACCTTCTCAATCAATTTTTCTTGTTGCCTCTCCACCATCCCATTGACCCAGCGTTGAATAAAACGGAAACCTCCTTGACGGTTAGCAGCCAATCTCCAATTTGACCCATCTGACCGAAAACACTGTATCTCCGAAGAAAAACCGTGAAAGTGTAAAGTACTATTTTTGCAGGAGCATTCGCGGTTCCCAAACCGACGATAGCAGTAATCTCAGGTTACTCATGCCTGTAATTGGGATCGATTAGCCAAACACACCGACCACCACAAATGAATGTCGAACATCTTTCGTTAGATTCATCGAGTGTGCAGGCGGGAGGGCGGATGGGACATCATGACCAAGCTAGAGTCTTCATTGATTCTAGCAGGTGCAGATGCGTCAAATTGCGTCTTTCCAATCAGATCAATGCAGCGTCCATCAATAACTGTTTCTTGACACAGACACTTATCTCGTTCTCTTCCTTGTTGTGAGGTGGAAATTCTTTAAAATGCTGTCCCAACCAAACCACACAATTTGGTGCGAAGCGAAGACAACGTCCTGTAGAACTTGGAGAGCCCCACCTGAAGGGGCACGAAAGTCTCCTGCGTACAGTTGCCGAGGAAGAAAAAATTGGCTAAAAGCGACGGTCAAGTCCCTCTAGTCATCGTTGATGTTCAATAGCGCTTCGAGGGTGCAGCAGAAGCTAGGGATTCGTATACATAAGGCAGTGGCTTGTTTGGCCTCCACGATTATGTATTGATCCTGCAGCTATGCTTTACGACTTGTGCATTCAACCCACCGACTCAATCAGTTGAACACAAGGTGAAAGCACGTTTGAAACCGTTCGATAGACATTTATTCCTCCAATCTGGCTATTTGATTGTAAACAATTGTGGTTGCTGGGTTCTTTAAATTCATCACCCGCTTGATGACGAACAAGCCTCTGACTATTAGATCACAGTGTGAGTGCTTTTTACTGTTGCTGGTTAGGGGATGTCAAGCTTGACTAAACTGCCTTCTCATGGAAAGACTGTCTCGGTTCTAAGAGTTCGTAGTTATTTTCGGCGGTCATTGTTTGTGAGAATCAACAGCCCTGTTGAGGAGTGATTCATTTGTAGCGCCAAGATACCGCTTGGTGTCATCAGATTCGAAGACCACAACGAAGATTCGTTTGGACATTCACCCATGCATCGGAGCTGTTCACATTCTGCATGCTGATAGTTACACCAGTTTGTTAAATACCCCCCTGGCAGGTCGGGTGCTCCCCAAAACATGCTTCAATTGAGGGGGTCGGTATCCCCGAACTTCAGGGTTTGGCTTGACCTTGCTGTGCTCCATTAGCAGATTGCAGCTGCGATGCAGCTCTAATTAGAGCTGAGCCGTTCACAAGCTCACGAACATCCCAAATTCAGCCTGTCTAGAACCAGATTATCAACTAGATTGCCAAGCCATTTTCGGAAACCCTTGGTCGTCTTCCGCGGGCACATTTTGATCCGAAGCTTCGAGTGACTTGGCCATTTTGCTCTTGCCCTGTTAGTCTCTGCACTTTTAGTAGAGTTTTGGGTGATTAGTGAAGGGTTTGCCGTCGAAGAGCTTGCTCAGGGAATTCCCTCAGCAACTAGCGGCCTTGCTGCAACACTCTTCAGCGGTTGAATGGTTGCTTCTTGCCCAGGATCTTTTCAGAGACAGGTTTGAATGTCCCTGGGAAATTTGTGGTATCGTGTAGTAGCTCGCACAGAAGTTTTGAGGAAAATGTTGGATTGGTTCAAATAACTGGAGGTAGCTCCATTTCAGCAGGACCCATTTACGGTGGATTAGAAATAGCATTCAAGGAGAAGTTGTTGAGCTTGCGAAATTATTTTTGATGGATAAAGCAAAGGCTTTCCAGAGGCAAGACTCAAAGCTGTCGAAACCTCGGCCCACGCCAAGAGTGAAGCTGTGGACCAGGTTGTCGCCCCTGCATTTGTTCCGGCTGTTCCGTGACACTTATGTAAGAGGATGTGTGACCTTTGGAAACAGTTCCAAGGTTAACGCAGTTGCTCATGCATCTGCTTTTCAGATAGTTTGCGACGACAACACCTTCAGCAGATCAAATTCACGGCACGTCGATAACATGGCCACTGCGCAGGAGCTTCTTGACATGTCCAGCAAGTTCAGTCGCCAAGGATCGTCTCAAGGATCTCTTGACCTGTCTGGTGATTTCAGTCGCCAGGTCTCAGAGCAGGAAGCGATCCAAGCAGGCCGTAACCCTCGCTCCGCAATGATAATTACCGGCTACCATGGTGCGTTGGCATTGCCCCATCCTTAGTCTGTCATGCATAAATCATATCACCAATAGCTCGCATTCGCTTTCACTTCCTAATGATGAAGTTTACCTGCTACTCGTCGTTCTGTTCTGCGCGGTAGTCTTTCCAACGAACACACAATTGCAACTGACAAGCTTAAAGCCGAAATCATATCCAATAAATAAGTAGAGATGAAAGGGATCGCAATGGTTGATGACTCTAGCTACATCTGCCCGCAATCCGTCTTGGTCTAGTAAATAAGAGAGGTGCTCTGTCCACACAATGTCTTGATGCACTACTCAACCCAACCACCCTATTGGACTAGGTGCTGCAAAATCTTTCTCCAGCGCTAGTTTGATAGCTTGTTTTGTATCACTCTCAAACGCTCATGAATAGCTTGTGGTGGATCATGGGCTTCAGGTTTGACAATGGAGGATTTACAAGGCTACTCTGGCCCTCTCTGCAAGACGGGTGCCTCGGGATTGAGCTTGACTGAGATACAAGGCTACTCCGGCCCCCTACGCGCCCGCCCGAGCTTCGACACGGTGCCTGAGAGCGAGCAATTCAAAGATACCATACGCTCCAAACTAGCGCTGGAGAACCTGTTCCAAACCTCCGCGCTTCAGCCCACGAAATTCCTCCAATCCTCGTCACGAAGAGTTGCGGGGATCGAGCTTTACAAACACGGTCACCTTTCTCCAGGGCACACGACCCTCACGAGAGGAGGCAGTGAGAGGCCGGTGCGCCGACCCCACCCTGGACGCCACCTCGCCTCCGCCTCTGTTTCCCGCATCAGCAACGCGTCCTCCGAGTCCTTGAGCCCCATCACCGACTTGAACTCCTTCCGGGAGCAACCCAACGGAAGAAAGTCGTATGATCTACCACGCGCGTCATCGCGGCGGCGAGAACGGTTCGGGAGCACGAACTCAATAGGAAGCTTGATCAGACCCGTGGACTATGTAAACGACTTCCCTCGATCCCGATTGAAGAACGCCGCCAACAGGCCGAATCCTTACCGAGAATACGACACCAGGGTTCCATCTCCAACCATGACGGTGTAGACCACTCCAAAACCAAGTTTTAACCACAATCCTAGGCACACCACTCGTCACAATCCTCTTCAAGCAATGCCAATGCCACAATCAGCGTCGTTACGCATCATCAGCATAAACTCCTGCAATTCCAACTGCAACGGCATTGCTACAGAACTCCCGCTGCAAGCTTCAAAACTCAACAACCACAGCGCTGCAAGACCTTGAGCAAATCAGACCCAACGCTAAAAAGTGGCAATATTGAGGCTCTAATTGCGCATTCTCATGAGACCCCAGTAAATATAAATTGATCTCGTAAACAACCCAGTGGAGCAATCTTCCACCTCCTGTAGCTTGTATAGACTTCCTCGCAGGAGAAGAAGGGGCAGTGGGAGCTGGAAACACGCTGCCCACTGCATCGATGTCGCAGCATCGTTGTTGTTTTGTTTACAGCCAAAGAGCACAATCGCTCGCTGAATCCGGTTCTGGCCCCATTGCGATACTACCCGATCATTCATTCATGAACTGATTGTTTGATTGTGAATTTGACTGTTTGATTGTTTGTTTGATCGGTTGAATTATTGTGCGTGATTCGAAGAGTAGTTGTGTGTGTTTTACGACGCAGTTCGATCGCCTGTCGGTGATGTCCAATAACCAGGTGGTCGTGATTTTGTCTGCTCGGTGCTACTTACTTTTTTCTTTCTTTTCCTTTATTGTGTTTTTTACGATAACCAGGTGGTTGTGATTTTGTCTGAGACAATGTTTGTGATTGTTTGCAATCAAAAAAAAATTGGTGTATCAAGTGAGTGTGTGACCTAATAGTATTTTGGTGCTCCTCAGAAAAGTTTGATTGGAGATTTTGGACATATTTGAAAATAATAGGTACATGGTTTTGGTTTTTAAAGGTATTACTTGTGGATGGCTGAAAAGGCATGTAGAATGATGCTGGGAGCTCCACAAATGATAGAACATGAGTTTTGTACAACCTTTGCTGTTATGGCAAAGTTGTAATAGTAGTTAGATGTAGAATCTATTGTATTAGATTTTATTATTGTGTTTGAAGACAATAGGAATTAGGAAGAAGTAGGATCACCATTGTCTTATTAAAGTTTGTGATATTTTTTTTATTTTTTTTAAATCAAAAAATTATGAAATCACATTGGAATAATATGATTAAAAATCTAGCAAAATAATTTTGTACATAAAAAAAGTATGTAATGGAATTGTTAACATCAAGATATTAACATCAATAACAAGTGGAGACAATAATGCCATCCACCATATGGATATGTTGAACAAGGGAGATATATGAAACTTGTCAAATGTCATTAGTATCCAGTGTGATACAAGATGGCCATACCTAACAAAAACCTTGCCTGTTAAGTCTCTTCCTCACAGTTTTAGTCAACACTATTGTATTTTTTTATTTCAAATATTTTCCAAGAAGATTTTGGTGTCATATTATGTATTATCTTATTTGGAAATGCACCAGGCACCTGGCTGTGGAAGGTAAAGTTGTGGTTTACAAATATGTAAGAATTCCTAATAGGTTTCACCTATATAAGAAGAATATAATTTTAATTTCAATTCAAAAGCACTTAAAGCCAATACAAAGTGCTCAAAAACACTCTTCTTGATAACTTCAACCATACACAAACTTCAATTGCCTTGTTACTTTTATAATTAGGAAACTTTGATTTTTCTTTGCAAGCCTTAATTCTAGTCAATGAGCTTTAGCAAGGTGTAACTCTTAATTTAATTATCCATTTAATGTAAAATTTTACACATAAATGCCACTATAAGTCTTTTACATGTTTAAAAAATTTCAGCCCAACCTAATATACAAGTTGTGGAAAAATGTCCAAAAACCACACTAATGTCACTCAACTGCCAATATAGATGTTATAGTAGCAATTTCTCCTTCTCCAATTATTAACTTTAGCTCAAAATTGGTATACAACTTGATCTCCAAGTCCTCTAATACTATACTAAAGTTTATCTTATTTCAACTAATAGATCTCCTGATATCACAAAAATCCTAAATAATCCCAAACTATCAATTTCTGGTATCTCCTTGTACTAATGATCAAATATCTTCCAACTGCATTATTAGATTATTACAAAATTTCACACACTCTTAGCACATCTAATCAACTATATATTATCAAATTTTCAACTATAGATGTTACACCAACCGCACACACTAGCTAAGAATGCTAGCCCTCATTTTATTGCATAAAATCCAAATCACCAATACAAACCCTGACTTTGAATAACAATTACAAAGTCATCTTAAAACATATGAAAACAAGTCTTTTGCCTCTAAAATGAACTTAAAGCTAGCTCTCAAATTCTAGTCACCAATCTTTGAATGACCCCCTAATTTGCCCTTAGTGGCCGTTTTAGTGGCTAAAGATTTGATTTTCATCCTGTTCTATAAACAATCAACTCCCGAATATCAATCCAATCTATCCTAGAGATTTTTAAATCCAATTCTATCCTCAACTTAATCCTAGTATCAACCATATCAATTATTTATCTCTTTTATCCTATTTTTATTAATTTATGGCTTTTTTAAGGTAATAAAAGAATTTATACAACCTAAAAGAAAAAATTAATAACTAAATCTTATTTATTAGCTATTAAGACAAGAAAATAATCTATGAGACTTTCATAAAATCTTTCTTAAATATCCTGAGTTCTTATTGAACCAAGATAATTGAATATTAATTCGAGAATCATTCTTATTTATATTTTCACCATACAAATATGTTACAACACAACACCAATTGATAAAGACCTTGTCTAAGTGGAAATAGAATAGTTCACTCAACATGTTTCAATAGTTTGTTTTGTGCGTTACAAACCACCTCATGACCAATCTTGACTTGAAAAACTTTAGAAGGAGATAAATGGCATAATATACTAAGGCAACTAGAAAAACTTTAGAAGGAGATAAATGGCATAATATAGTAAGGCAAAAATATTGGCAGAGACTATTTCTACCTTAAGTTGAAATCTGCAAATAGTAGTAAATTATTTTTGCTTTGTTTGCCATATAAAATAACAACTAGTCTTTGTACCTTAGGATTCTAACTTTGACCCTTAAATAATAAACAATCTAGATGCAACGGATGGTATGGACAATATCAAGATGTCTACATGAATCACTTTAAAAGCAGTGCTACATGAATTGTCACACCACACATTGCAGCTAGTCTGGAACAGGTTTTGGGCAACAGAGTCAAGAATAGCCAGTCGTCAAAACCAAAATTTTGTCTAGCATTGTGCACCGAGGCGGGGTGGGAACTTGAAGTTGACGTGACGAATCCAATCACAAAGCAAAAGAATCCATTCCAATTGACTACACTAATCTACCGATTAGTTGTTGTTTTTGCTTGTCAACAGAATATTGCATCAAGGAATGCATGGTATTGAACACAACAAGGGCAAGGCATTCAAGTTTCACTGAAGGGTGTGATAGGGCCACAATCGCAAACAGGTCCACACATACAACATTGCAGAGTGATAACACCGCACTTGTTCTTAGTTCAGCAAGTGATCATGGCAGAAACAGCCACCCCCGGATGAAGAAGGGTTCACCCTTGTGAAAAAGGGTAGGCTCTAAAAAAGAGCGTGCACAGCGTTGAAGGTGAAAAAAGTGACAAGCTAATTCCTTAAAAAAGTAAACTTAGTGATGGAGATCCAGGGCTGGATTTAACAATATGGCAGCGATCAAAAAATGAGGGAGTGTTGCCAAAGGGATGCAATAACACAAGTGAGTTCGATGCAAATGGATCAGAAAAGCAACCAAACGAGGAAAAATTTGCAACAACCTCTCCATCTGCTACTATAGGCCAAAATGCGATGGGAAGTGGAGAAGGGATGCAATTTGTAGATTAAGGAACCATCTCCACTACGGAGGATCTAGCTACTGTCTCACCATTCGATCACGAGAATAATATACAGAGCGCACTTGTTGCGGTAGACCAGCTACAAGGTATTCATGGCAATACCGAAAAATTGTTCACCTAAGACGAGGACGGATCACAGCTAAGGATCTAGCATCAAGAAGGAAGTGATCAACAAAGAGGAGCTTCGGCAAAACAATCCAGAGTTGGAGCCAATAAGAATAGTTGAGAAACCTTGTCAACAATAAACTAGCATCAACGGCACCGTTCACAAGCAGGAAGTGGTCCTTGCGGCGGATCTGCCTAGTAAGGAGAGGTCTTGTTATTCTCAGCCTGAATCGCAGCCCACTATGATCGAGGAGAGGACTTGCACACAAACAAAATTTCAACACACCACGGCACCAGTAGAAAATATACAGCAAAAACTTGCATCTCAAAACCTCACGACTCATGAAGGGTCCAACCAACAATGTCAGGTACAACAGCATACCACAATCCAGATGGAATCAAACCATCAAAAACAGGTATCGCAACCCACTTCGGCACAACATGCTGTAGACACAATAGCGTTTGCAAAGTCTGCTGCACAGGATGCGACAATGGATTAGAATCTGCGCCAAGTCTTTTGTGTTATACGTGGCCTTCCCACCGCTACACAGAAAGATACGGAAGGGACAAGCTCAGATAGAGGTGCTCTTGCAGGTAGCTGAATCCACCACTCACGCACCCAATTGATTGGCAGCCCATCAACAGATGACAGACTTAGTAGAGATAGATCGCCTGCCGAAGAGAGAGATCTCGTCTCCATTTTGGCGGCCCATTTGCAATTTCAGTCAAGGCTTCAACAATTGGATCCGTTGGCAAATCACTTGGAAGAGGTTAATCCTGGCACCCTTCCCGCAATACCATCTGAGACGCACCCACATGAAGGAGTAGACAAGCCAAAACTATTAGAGGGTCATCTAGATCCACATTCAGAAACCTTGGCACAATCTATAGAGAGCCCTGACATTGTAACGCTCAAGTCTCCAACAAAAATCACACAACCCAAACCTAAGGTTGGTAATGAAAACTCACCTTGGGCAACGGCAGAAGGCATGTTTCAATACAATGAGGACCAACTCAAAGAAGGAAGAAGATTGTGGCTATCATCAGCAAATACAAAGACAAGCAGAAGTCAAGTTGGTAGCCAAATGGAGGTAGCTTCTACACATATCTAATTTGATTTTAATGACTCTTTATTTGTATCACATATGCAATGAGTTTGCTCAAATGCAATGAAGTTGAGTTGTTAACTCCTGCTCACTCTTCTATACACAAAACAAGGATGATGGACCTATATTGCATAGGAAGGAGCTAGTACAGTCACCTTGAATTGATGTAAGACACAAGGTTCTTTTTACCTCCTCCACACTCTAGACGAAGTTAAACATTCTATTTTATAATGTTAGAAGTTTGAATGACATGCTTTTGGAATTAATAAGTTATCTTAGTAGTATGATACTTAAATATGACATTATTTCCTCACAAGAATATAAGTTTTGTGGTAAATAAGCTCAAGATCTTAGAAATATTATTTGGCATGGAGTTGATTATTATATATTGGAAGCAAATCTTATGTATGTTAAAAACCATGATGGTGCTAGGGCAAGAGAGATATGTATCTTAATCTCCTTCTAATTGAAATATATAGTAGTAAATATGGAATTATTTATAAACAACTAAGCATTATGGGATTTATTAAAAAATAATCTATATAATAATCTGGATGTAGGTAATATTTATATATCAAAAAAATATCAAAAAAGATGTAAATTCTAGAATAAATTATTTGATTTATTATCTAATGGTATCAATTGGATTATTGGAAGTGATTGAAATACAACAAAGAAGTTGGAAGACAAATTTTTTAATTATAGTAGAATATTGGCTTATAAAGAAATAAATATTGAAAAGCATTTTAAATCCAAACAAATTCTTAAAGACTTTTTTTCTCCAAGAAGACACTTAAGATTCTCATGGGATAATAATAAAAAATAGACTTAGAATTTTGGTCCAATTAGATAAATTTTATATTAGAATTATAAAGACTAATAATAATAGTATATTATGGTATAGAATAAGAGGTGATGTAGTCCTTTAAAATTATTTTCTAATAGAATTTGCAATCCAACTTATTCCATTTCCTAACTATAAATCCTACTACAAACTTAATCTCATCTATATCAAGGATTCTATAGTTCAGCGAAAGGTCTTTCAATTTTGAGGCTTATATAAAAATAGAAGGCACTTTCAAAATAGAATGAGGAATTTTGTATAATTTTACAAATCCTTTTGTAAATATCAAGCATTCTTTAGAGATAGAAAGAAATTAGAGAAATTAGAATACAAAAGCAAAGTAGAAATTGTCCATATAACTTTGCAACAAAAACTACAAAACTATGTGGCCTAAAAGTAGTTAAAATAAGCTCAAGAACAATTAGAAAAATTTAGTGAATAGAAGGAAGAAAGTCACAAGATAAGATCAAGGATAAAATAGAAATTAAAAAGAGACAAAGGTATCAAATGTTCTTTTAAGGCAATAAATATATATATATATATATATATATATATAAATACTTAAATTTTTGATAAAAATAGAAATAAAGTAAAGAACCACTCATTATTTTACAAGATATGTTGTGATTTTTATTCTAAGCAATATCAAAAACAATGTGATTCAACTTTATGCCATAAAACTATGAAAAAATATATTATCCAAAATTTTAAAATAGTTAGAAGCAATATAGTCCTTTTACATAAAGAAAGAAATAGGACCACCATTAGTAATTGGCAATCCATTATTTTATTCAATATTTCTTATAAGATTTTTATCAAATTATTCTTTAAAAAACTTCAAAAAATCTTAATAGAAGTCATTTATTTAGACCAAATTGCTTTTTTTTTATTGAATTATATTTTAGATAATATACTATTTGGAAAGGAATCCCAATAAATCCTAAGCCAATATGTAGATGATTCAATCCTCACTATTAGATGAGAAGAAACTTTAGTGGATAAAACAATTGATATCCTTTAACAATTAAATACGGCATCTAATCTCAATATTAACTAGTTATAGTTTGTCAAATATTAGCAACACAAAAAGAACATACCACTTCCATAGATAAACTCTTATAGTTGATTATAGACACATAATTAAAAAGAATCTAAATTATTAAGTACTTATTTTGATATAAATAATTTAATAAAATACATAAATCAATTCTTTGTAGATTAAGTCAAAAAGAAACTAGATTACTGATATACTATAAAATTTAATGTGGCAAGTTGTATTGTAATTGCAAATAGTATCTTATTATTATCCATATATTATATAAAATAATTTGGACTAGAACTTAGAAAGCATTGAAAAAAATCAAAACATGTACAAAAAAAATTTATGGTGTATTTTCCAATCCTCAGTTTATTCAAAGGTGGCTTGGAATATCTATTGTATATTAATTAAAGATGGAAGGTTAGTACTTGTTGACCTAGAAGATGTGATATATATCCATCTAAAGAAGGTTTTAGAAGATCCTAGAAGTTTTCAAAAGGACTTGGAACTTCTTAGAAGATCTTAGAAGAATCTAAAAGATCCTAAAAGATTATAGAAGGTTCCAAGAGGTTGTTAGAAGAAGTTTTTCAAATTGCTTGACTTCCAAGCAATATAAGAAGTCACAAGAGATAGTTCTCAAAGTTTCTTTACATCAAAGCAACAAGGAAGCGACTAAAAAAGCATCCTAGGATAACTTGGGGACAAAGCCTTCTACAAGAAGTGATTTGGAAGCTTCTTAATTCCTAATATATATAGGTGTTGAGGTTGAAAGGCTCATCAATCTTGACAACGCATATCTTATGGTCTAGTTTGGATCTTCTTCTTCTTCTTGTTATCTTGTTATAGTCTTGGATAAGTTCTTTAATCTAATTTATAATAGAAGAAGCATTAGTTGCATTATATTTTAGGTGGATAATTAGAGTCTTATATTTAGATGAATCCAACCTACAAACTCTTTTATGTCACCATTTAATACAAACAATTTCAAAAGCATTAAAAATATGGAATTAAGATTTTACATAGATTTTATTCCAAATTATTAATGCCTTGATCTACCAATGTTAAATAATATAAGATAGAATTACAATGTAGATTCTTGGATCTTCATAAGTTATTAATTGAACTACACTCAAAAATTCTAAATAATCTATATAACACAAATATTATAAAAAGATTTATTGAGACTTTATAAGTATTCATTAGAGCCAAAGCTAAAACAAAATTTCAAGAAGATACCATGTTATTTTTTGGCATTCTAAAGGAAAAACTTTTGACACTTATAATTATGTATAAAATAAAGAAAACAATATTATGGCTTATACTTGAAAACTAGAATGCAAACTTCTTCAAAAACAATATTCTCTATAGAACTTCGTTGCTTCAAAATGAAAGGATAAATTTTATACTATCTATTTTGTCAATTAGAAAGATATATAAATCTAACCACCTCAGCAAGGAAGTGTCAAGGACAAGAATTCGATGAAATCAAATGGACAAATGAGACTTCTCTTATAAAATAGAAATAATAAAATATGTATTCAATAGAAACTGGAATGGCTATTGTCAAAAGTCAAGACAACTAGAGACTCTTGAAACTAGATTAGAAGCAAGAAAGGAGTTGACAAGAGTGAAGAAGGCTTCATTCTTGTCTCTATATATACTATCTAACTAGAAGCTACGTGGCGATATTCTATAGGACCTCCAATATGTGTTGACTTTGAAGGCCACTTGCCTTAGCTTGCAAGGCAAGTTTTTTACATGTGCGCCACGTAGTTAGCTTGAAGAACAAGCTATTAACATGTGTGGCACATGGTTAACTTGTTGACCAAGTTTCTAACCAAGAAATCAACTATGGACACCTATACGGTCAAAGCAGCGTCTATGAAGCTTCCAGGAAGTTTCTCTAGAAGATATTATAGAATTAACCTACTTTTATCTACTTTTACCTAATTCTACTTAATTATATAGGTAACTATGTGTATGTCCGTGACATTACCCCTCTTTTTAGGCACGAGTTCCATGAGGAGCGGTGGTTAGATGTTGAGGAAGTCTAAGATACGCCGGATTGTATTTGCCACATACTCTGATCTTTGTTCTCTTCGAAGGTAATTAATGGGTCCTCTCAGCCATCAATAATGTTCCATTCCGGGGCGGGAAGACCACCTTGTTATTTGATCATTGTTGTGACCTTCATAACTTCCTTCAAATAACACGTTTGAAATGCCATCAGGAGTTGTCCCTACCTCCAATAAAATCACCAAACATCAGGAGTCTCTTCCAAGGTCGTGATACCAAACACGTTGTATCTCGCCATCTATTTGAAGAAGAACATGTCGTTCTTGAAGATCTTCATCTCGGTTGCGTCGTCTTGAAGGTTGTGACAATCGCAACGTCTCATCCGGCAAGTCAACAAATGAAGGCTCTTGAGTCAAATCCGTTAGTTGTTGGTTCTCCATTTCCTCAACGCCACAAATACAAAGAAGTTACAAACAAGGTTAGAAAGTTGAATGTTATCTTGCCTAGATCTTGTTTCTTTTATAGGAAAGGTCTTCATCTTGGATTTGATGGATGTCGTTGATGAAAGGTCTCCACCTTCCTTGCTGCATTTGCAAGATTCTTTGCCGGTTCCCATGTGCGCTCACTAATATTGTATTTGCGCCAATGAATAAGATATTCTAACCTGTTTCGGCGCCGCCTCGAATCTAAGACTTCTTCCACCTCAAATTCTTCATTGTTATCCACTTCTATAGGAGGCGGTGGCATTTGTTTTCTTCCTTGTATATTTGTTGTCTTATATGGCTTAAGTAGAGACACATGGAATAAAAGATGAATCTTCATAGACTCCGATAGCTTTAATTGATAAGTGACTGGATTGACTTGTTCACAAATTGAGAATGGTCCAAGCCTACGATAGTCCAACTTATCACAAGGACGAACAGTCTTGATATTTTGACGAAGTAGCCATATCTTATCACCAACATGGAATTGAGGTTGTTGCTTGTGATAGACATCTGCATTGGTCTTTTTTTGTTCCTGAGCTTCTTTTAATCACACCTTCATTGTTGCATGTAGCTCTGCCAACTGATTTGCCAAATCTTTTGCTGCAGGATTATCAGCTTTTGAAAAGTCAAAAATATCAAGTCGTGGGTGATAACCATAATTGGCAAAGAAAGGTGTTTGTTGAGTAGAAGAATGTACTGAATTATAATAAGCAAACTTTGCCAATGGCAAAAGAATTGTCCAATCGTCTTGATGGTAATTGATGGTACACCTCAAATATTGCTCCAAGACTTGGTTCACTCGTTCCGTTTGACCATCTGTTTGAAGATGGAAGGCTGAAGATAGTTTTATATCCACCTTCAATATCTTAAACAGGGTTCTCCAAAATTTGGATACAAATTGCGTTCCTCTATCTGATATAATATCCCTTGGCAATCCATGATGGCGATAGATGTTGTCAAGAAAGAGCTTAGCTGTTTCTTCACCTGTGATAGATTTTGTACATGGTACAAAGTGTGCCATCTTGGTGAACCGATCTACAATCACGAATATGGAATCATATGAACTTGAAATTGATAGATCTGTGATAAAATTCATAGAGATAGAAGACCATGATTGTTCTGGTATAGGTAGTGGTTGGAGAAGTCCGTAAGGTCGATGACGAGGGGTTTTTGATCTTGAACAGACATCGCATGATTGTACAAACTCCTTAATTGCCTTTCACATTTGAGGCCACCAAAAATCTCTTGATATTAGTTCCAGAGTCTTGTTGTATCCAAAATGTCCTGTTGCGGGAAAATTGTGACGAGCTTCAAGAGCACATAGTCGTGCTTCGCCTTCTTGGATATACAAGCGTCCTTCAAAGTAGAGTAGATTGTTCTTGAATTCAAACTTGGAAGTATCATGAAACTTAGATGAATTGTTCTTAATATCATGAACAAGAGGGTCTGAGGACATACTTGACTGGATTTTCTTGAAAAAATTCGAATCAACGGTCAATGTTGATTTGATTGCTTGAAGATAAAATTATTCTGGCTTCAAGAGGATCATTCTTTGTTGATCAAAAGCTGCATCTCCTTCTTTTGGAGCAAGATAAGAACGTCTAGAAAGGGCATCAGACAAACCTTGTTGTTTTCCTGGCCTATACGTGATAATGAACTCGAATCTTAACAAAGACATATTCCAACGAGCTTGACAACGATTTAAAACATGTGCTGACATGAAATACTCAAGATTCTTGTGATCCATATATACGGTGACTAGATGGGAGGCGCCTTCTAGATAATGACGCCATTCTTGAAAAGAGTCCACGATTGCAAGAAGTTCTTTGTCGTGGATCTCATAATTAATCTCGGCTGCTGAAAACTTTCTTGAATGAAAAGTTATTGGATGAAGTTTGTCATCTATTCCCATTTGTGACAATACGGCACCCAATGCAAAATCTGATGCATCTGTTTCCATAAAGAATGCTTTAGAAAAGTCGACGTGATACAAGATTGGTGCGAAAGTAAAAGCTGACTTCAAAGCTTCAAAAGATGCTTCTGCTTCCTTGCTCCACTCAAGTTTTTCTTTACAAGTTAAGCGTGTCAATGGAGTTGCAACTTGAGAAAAGTTCTTAATGAAGATCCGATAATAATTGGCAAATCCCAAAAAACACTATACATCTCTTACTGTCCTTGGAATTTTCTAGTCCATAATTGTCTGAACTTTCTTAAGATCCATCATTAAGCCGTTATTAGAAATGATGTATCCTAAGAAGTCAACTTGAGTAGTGTGAAATACACACTTTTCCATCTTGGCGTATAATCCTGTATCTCTAAGTTTTTGTAACACACGACAAACATGAAATTCATGTTCTTCTGCATTCTTAGAGTAGATTAGAATGTCGTCTAAATAGCAGACAACAAAATCATCAAGAAATTCACAAAAAACGTTATTCATAAGATGTTGAAAAGCAGCTGGTACATTTGTGAGTCCAAACGGCATAACATTATATTCAAAATGTCCATACCTAGTTCGAAATGCAGTCTTCCATTCGTCACCTTCTTTGATGCGGACCAAATTATATGCTCCTCGTAGATCTATTTTTGTATAGATCTTTGCTTGGCTGAGTTGATCAAGAAGTCCTGAAATCAGAGGTAAAGGATACCTGTTCTTGATGGTAATCTTATTAAGCCCTCGATAATCTACGCACATCCGTAAGGATCCGTCTTTTTTCTTTACAAATAAGATAGGAGCTCCTGCTGGAGATTTCGAATGGCGTATGAAGTTCTTAGCCAAATTCTCGTCAATATATTCCTTCAATGCAGTCAGCTCGTTCTGTGATAAACTATAGATTGGTCCAAATGGTGGTTGAGCTCCTGCTTGAAGGTCGATTGAGCAATCATAAGGTCGATGCTGTGGAAGAATATCTGCACTTTTCTTTTCAAAAACATCTTGAAAATCTTGATACTGGTTAGGAATATTACTTGTAGTCTTCTCAGTATCCGAAATAGGTGTGGCATATATAACAAAAGATGGTCCTTCTTTTGCCGCATGTATAAAAGCTTTCGCACCTATTAGTAAGGATTTGGATATACTAGACTTATGTATTTCTATTTGACTACTAGATTCTTGGGTTGAACTACAAGAAAAATCGAGGTTACGAGAAATCCAATCTATTTGAGGATTATACTTTTCTAACCACGATAATCCTAAAATAATCGGATTTGAAGGGGATCTAATCACATTAAATATTACTACACTAGTATGTCCTTTAATTGCTACATCTAAAGGAACAGTCTCATGGATGACATCTCCAGAAGATAACAAACGACCATCTATGACCTCTACGTACACAGGTTTAGCTTTCTTGATTAAAACTATTTCTTGTTTTTTGACAAAGTTTTTGTCTATGAAACAGGCTGAGGCTCTTAAATCTAATAAAGCAAAGACTTTGTGATTTTTAGGTCCTAATGATACTTCTATTGTAAAACAAGGTGAGGGGTCTGAGGAGAGAATAGGACCTTTACAAGGTGTTGCACATGATTCCAGCTGCACGGTCCCTATTGTAGCTGGAGAAATTTGTTTTCCGACACAGTGTCTTCTCTAGCAGCCATACTTCTCATTTTGTGATTGCGTTGCTTCTTTGGACAATATTAAGCAGTGTGTTTAGATTCTCTACAATATAAGCACAAACCTTCTTGATGACGTCGAGTCCTTTCCTACTCAGTGAGAGGTTTAAAGCGTACCGCATCAATTTGCATTGGTTCTGGTTTAGCCAAGTAAGTTTCTGAAAACTTAGGAGTTGCTGTCATCAATTGACTTGTTCCTCTCCAACTGAATTTATGTTTCTGGCGCCTTTCAAATAATCGATTGTCACATGCAATCGCTTGAGCAATAAATTGCTCCAAAGATTCAGCTTTTGGCATTATTAATAACAAATCTTTGACATTATCCTTCAATCCATAACAAAATTGGTTGATAAGGACTTTGTCATTCCACTCTACATCGCAAGCAATATTTTGAAATTCAGCAGCATATATTGTAGCTGACCGTTGTCGTACTGTAATTATTTATAATATGTAAAAATTAGTTAAAATATATTATATGTTTATGAATCTAGATGTGTATTAGAATGGTTAGTAAGTTAAATTAAAAATGGTTGATAGAAGAAATTTTATTTTATTTTATTTTACTTATTTTAATTATGGTATTTAAAAATTATAAGATCTAAATGTTTAGTATGAAGCCTTGAGAGAAGGTGGGGACTTAAGGATGAAAATTTAAGCTAGTAAGAGGCTAATTGGGAGGGATGAAATCAAGCCATGGTCGGATGAAGGCAAGGAATAGGGAACTTCATCCCTATTGGTCGAATACCATGCCCAATGGACTTTGAGGAGGCTGCCCGCGACCTTAACAGGGGTTTTCGGCGACTTCAAAGGAGGGATTCGCAATTTCAAGGTAGGGTTGTAAAGTTTAGGGTTTTGGGTATAGTTTGAGAGGAAATTTTAGGCAATTTGGAGTTAGGGTGAAGAAGTTATACTTATTCAAAGTTAAAGAGTGGATTTCATACATACTGTCACTCTTTTGGGATTTCGCGGAGTTTTACGGCGGCTTTTGGAGATCAAACGGTGCGGTTCGAAAGGTGATTTCAAGATCTACGTCTATTATGAAAGAATTCTTAAGTTTTGAGTTTAGACAAAGGAGATATGAAGAGTTGAAGACAGCGCATCCAATTCCAAGGCAGTAAGCACACCATGTTATTAATAGTTATGCTTTGAGCCATAACTTGAGTTTTCAAATGAAATTTGGCTCAAACTTCTTAAAAAATGTGACATTTTGTGTAAAAAAGCTATACATACAAATTTCATAGAATTTGAGCTTATGGTTTGTGAGATATGAAGAAATTTGTATGCAAGTGTATAATGACAAGGGTTTGAAGCGGCTGTTAGGGTTTTCAAGATATCTCAAGATCCGCAATGAATTTGCAGTTGAAAATTGTTGTAGAGGTTGATAAGAATACATCAGTACTTCATGTACAATTTTATCATTTTTGGATGGTCGGATCAGGAGATATGAGATGTTGAAGTTCGGGAAAATTTCCACATAAAGATATATAAGGTTTTAGAGGATTTTATCATACTTTGGATGTTGTTAGTTACTTGAGGCTTATGTATTTGATGTAATTTCTCAAAAAGGAAAAATATATATATATAAACTTTGAGTTTTCCTCATTTTTGAAGCTTGATTGAGAAATTAGTGACAGCTAGAAGCCCAGCGCTTTCTTAAGGCAAATTCT
Source organism: Physcomitrellopsis africana (assembly GCA_036785485.1). Lineage (NCBI taxonomy): Eukaryota > Viridiplantae > Streptophyta > Bryopsida > Funariales > Funariaceae > Physcomitrellopsis > Physcomitrellopsis africana. The sequence continues at coordinate 4,551 of JAWRVF010000479.1, read as the reverse complement.
CTCTACCCCGACATATTGGTGCTTCCACTGAGAGAGCCTTGAGGCATTAGTTACTCAATAAGTGAAGATGGGGGATCAAAATCCAAGCTTTGGATTACCCGGGGGGGTGGCTGCTCAAGACCTTTTCAAGGCATTTGCCCAGTTTATGGAACAAAGGCAACAAGTACAAGGAGATGACAAAAACACCTCTAAAGCCTTACAAGCAGTAGTGGACAAGATTGGGAGGTTTGATGGGAGAAACATCACTAAGTTCCTAGGGATTTACACGTGTGAAATGGAGGTACATCAAATTTTAGAACTTAAAATGATTACCACCTTTGATTTGGCAGTTATACCTGAGATCAGGGAGAGGGTGCAAGAGTTGCATAAACAGGATATATCGTGGGGGAGATTTGAGGAGTTGTTGAAGGATGAGTTTTTTGAGGAAGACTCAGAAAGGATGACTAAAAGATCATTCTTAGAATGGATTGAACATAGGCCAGGAAACCAAATGGCTCCGAATGAATTAATCAGGGAGTTTGAAAAGAAGTTTGGCCAATTGCCACAACAAGAGAGACAATTATTGGATACTAGGAAGACTGAGTTGTTTTTGCAAACAACTAATGAAGATTTGGAAGACAAGTTACTTTTTCATCTTGCAGATAGGGAATCTGAGAGTGGCTTTACAAATAATTGGAGATTGGTAAAAGAAACAGTAACACTTGTGGCCAAGCAACAGAGGATGAAGACTCCTGGCTTATCATCACGATTGGAGCAAGTACCCACATTTCCAACTTCAGTGTCACCTAAAAAGGTGATGAAGACTGTCCAGGAAGACACTCTTGAGGAATTGATCAAGGGCATATAGGATCTTAGGGTTGAAATGACTGAGTTGAAGAAATCTCAAGTTGCGAATTCATCAAAGCCAACTGAAGGTTTCAAGGGATTTGTGGAAAGATGTATGTGGTGTGATAGTCCAAACCACAAGCGTGGTGACTGTGACAATTATAAGATTGCAATCAAGGAGGGTATTATATATTTTAAGGAGGGCAGGATAAGACTCACAGGGTCTGATGAGTCTTTGAGGACCAACTTTGGGAAAGGAGGCATGAAGAAGCTGATAGAAGAGCAGGCATATAAAACTAGTGCCATGTATGGGAAGGAAGCAGAGTCTTATTCTATTACGGTTGAACACAAAACAATTAAGGCTATTTCTTCACCAGCTACAGAGGCCATGATCAGGGGAGCTGAAGCTATCAGGGAGATGACTGGATGGAATGATCCAATTGACGCTATTAGCATCAAAGCATTTTTAGGTGGAAACCAACAGAGTGATGGTGTGCATGATGCTGTGGTTGAAGAGAAGAGAGGTAGAGCTGTTCAAGAGGAGGATGTTGGGGAACCTACAATCAAGAAGAGATCTCCACGAAACAAAGAAACTTTTCCAGAGCAAAAATCAGAGAAGGTGTCTCCTTCTACTCGTCCTGGTGATTCACCACCACCAAAAGAGTGATGGGATAAGGAGAAAGAGCAAGAGATGGATGGCACATATAAAACCAAAGGTAAAAATCTTGCCTACAAGCTTCAATCTAATATTGAAACATCCACAGATATGAAGAGTATCTTGGAGGAAAAGATTTTGGATGCTAAGATTGAATTCACTCTAAGAGAAGCTCTTGGTATAGCCAAGAGAGATTTCCATGAATTAATTATTGATGTGATAAAAAGAAAGAGGCAAATGACAGCAGAAGCTATCATGGTAGAAGCATTGGATACTCGTGTGACCAAGGATGAGGAAGAGGAGATAGGGCAGGTTTTTGTACAAACTGCATTACCAGAGTTTGGAAGCAAGGGTGATATGGAGAATAGACTTCAGATCAATCATGCAAAGGATATATAAGGGCATCAAACAAATGACATACTTATGATATCTGGCAAAGAAAAGAAGATTACACAGGAAGCACGTGTTATTAGCTTCTCAAAAGAAGATGGTGACGAGTTGGAGAATAATATCTACTCAGTTCTTTATTGGGCTAGAGCTACGACAGAGACTTATGTGAGGTTGGGAAACTGTAAGGACACAGTCTTAGCTTTAATTGATCATGGATCAGAAATCAACATCATGTCCAGGCGGGAGTATGAAAAGAGTAAGTAGCCAATCAATATCAACCATGGCTGGATAATTAGAGCTGCAAATAACCAGCAAGGTGATTTATATGGAGCTTGTCCAGCTGTGAAGACTAGGATTGGAGATGTGGAAGTGGAACAAAACTTCTTCGTGCAAAATTCTGCTACATATCCGGTAATACTTGGTCAACCTTATATTACAGCTGCTAGAATGGAAACTAGAGTCTTGGATGATGGTTCACATTATGTCAGGATTCGTAGTTGTGATGGAAAAAAGATTGTGCAATTTATCACAGTGAAACCTATTCATGAAAGGCACAGAGCGCAATTGAGAGACATGCCTCTAGATCCGAAAATTAAATTTGTGGATTTTTAGAGAGCACCCTTGTAGGATGGAGATACATGGGTGCAAATGGATCATTCGCCAACTCCAATGTAGATAATTTGAGTTTTGGATTTTTGAATTTGAGTGGTAATGGATTTGTGAGTATGCAAAGGGTTGAAGATTTAGATTTTGTAAATAAAAGAAGAATAAAGAAGCAAGAGAAAAACTTAAAAAGAGTGGATTTAGTTTCAAGTGATGAATCTATAGTTGGAGTATTGGAAGAAGCTGGGTTTGAAGATAGATTGATACAAGTTATGGAGAACTTAGCTACAAAGATGGATGAAGATGTTATAGTGGAGGTACAATCATGGAAGACTTATAAGGAGTTGGAGGAAATTATAACATGTGCTAGAATTGCTACAAGCTATGGATTAAAACCTGAGGCCATTGTGCAAACCAAGTATAAGACTGTAGCCAAAAAAGTGAAACCAGTAGCTACTCAATTACCATTTGATACTATGGAGCACATCAAGCAAGCAATCATGGAACCACGGTTGAGAGAGAAACGCAAAATTGGACATCAGTTTACGGAGGAGTCATTGGCTAAGCTGAAGATTGGAGGGGGTGATTTCTTGACATTCCCAGAAAGGATGGCGTTGTGGCTGTGCTTATTAGACGCCTCATCTAATTTATGCGCCTATAGTAATTTTTACCATACCACATGTTCCATGGGATTTGAAGCCTATACCTGTACCTAGAGCTTTACTTCCCAAGTTAATAGAATTATTAAAACAGAAGGTGGGAATGGGTATCCTTGAACCTTCAATTGCTCCTTATTCTAACAGATGGTTCACAGTACCTAAGAAGTCAGGGGCATTGAGGTTCATTCAAGATATGCAACCAACAAATAGGGTGACTATTCGAAATATGGGATCAGGTCCTGTGGTGGATGAAGTAGCTGAACAATTTGCAGGCCATGCCATCTATTCTATCGGAGACTTGTATTCTGGGTATGATCAGTTTCAGTTGGTTGAGGAAAGTAGAGACTTGACTACCATGAAAACTCCTTTGGGATTAATGAGGATGCACACCTTACCTCAAGGTGCAACTAATTCTGTGGCTCATATGCAAAACGCTATGAACCAAATATTAAATGAGTTTGTACCTGAGAAGACCATCCTATTTTTGGATGACATACCTATAAAGGGAAGCAAAGAGGAAGACAAGGATGAGACTATGGATACTAAAGATTGCAGGCAGTTTGTCAAGCGGCACATTGAAGATGTGGCTCGGATATTGGAGAAACTTGAGTCACTTAATTTGACATTATCTGTGGAGAAATCGAGTTTTGGAGTTGGTGAGATTTTGGTGGTAGGACACATGTGTGGTAGGTATGGTAGAAAACCAAACCCTGAAATAGTTGATGCTATATCTAGAATGAAGGCATGTGAAAGTGTTATAGAAGTTAGAAGATTTTTGAGTGCATGTGTATTCTATCACATTTGGGTGCCTCACTTTGCACATATCTCAGAGCCACTATACAAATTATTGAGGAAGGGAAGAAGATTTATCTGGAAAGATGAACAAAAGATAGCCATAAAAAATTTGAAAAGGATTTTGAGTTCACCACCTATCCTTAGACAAGTAGATTATCAATGTGGGAGACCAGTGGTTGTAACAGTGGATACAAGTCCTACAGCAATTGGGTGGGCTATTGGACAAGATGATGGAGAAGGAAGGAGAATTGCTATAAGATTCGGAGCCAGGATTCTTATAGAAAGACAAAGGGCTTATCCACAAGTTAAAAGAGAGCTTTGGGGAGCATTCACTGCTCTAAAGGCAGAGAGAAATTTTTTGATTGGAGCTAGTGTGATTTTGGAGACAGATTGTTTGCCTTTACTTGGAATGGTAATCAACTGCACTACTCTAGACATTGCTATATTGAGATGGATAGCCTACATTAAAACATTGAATCCAATATTGATACATATCACTAGTAAAAAGAACTCGATGGCAGACATACTATCTAGAGCTAGATATACCTTTGAGGAGGGAATGATGGCACAGGAAGAAGATGAATATCAAGAAGAGAGGAGCTATGGATATTCGTTTGTTACTAA